>JBAMJV010004163.1:0-76263 GCA_037951105.1 Echinarachnius parma | reverse complement strand
TATAGTATATTAGGGTTTATCTTACATTTTGTTATATAATTGTCTGTTTCGATGTACTCGACTTGTCATTGGCAAGCGTTTTGTCAATGTTTATAAATAGTTGTGTTTGATAAGGAATGTAATTACGGACAAACTCTGTCAGATATCGTCGCGGTTTCCGCTATGCCGTGACATTGGGGTAAACAGCTCTGGGGGCAAATTCACTCGAATGTACTTCAGATTGTAAGCATACGTGGCTAGTGCAAATGCATAATTAAAGATAGAGAAATACTGAAACAGAAAAATCAAGTAATGGAGGTATAAAAGGAAGCATATAGATGGGTATAGAGAGAGATAGAGGCAGTGGCGTAGACAGGGTATTACACCTGGGGGGGGGGGGGGATGATTTGCCGTTCAGTTCACCGGACCAAGACTAATTTGTTCGCGGCCGAGACCACCTGCCCAAATATTTTGAGACCAAGACAATTGCTTGGAAGTCCTCTCAGTGGGGGGGGGGGGGGGGGGGGGGGGGGGGGGGGGGGGGGGGTGTCCGTAAATGTTTACGAAGTCGCGACAAGTACTTTCACAATTTTCGAGCCCGAGACCAAGTACCTTAAAAGTTGAAAACCCCTCTCAGTGGGGGGGGGGGGGGGGGGGGGGGGGTTCCGTAAACAATTTTCGAAGCCGAGACCAAGTACTTTCAGAATTTTCGAGACCGAGACCAGGTTCCTTCAAAGTTGAAAACCCTCTCAGTGGGGGGGGGGGGGGGGGGGGGTGGGGGGGAGGGGGGGGGGGGGGGGGGGTGTCCGTACAATTTTTTGAAGCCGAGACCAAGCATTTTCAAAAATTTCGAGATCGAGACCAAGTTCATTCAAAGTTGAAAACCTCTCTCAGTGGGGGGGGAGGGGGGGAGGGGGGGGGGGAGGGGGGGAGGGGGGGGTTTCGTTGCAAAGAGTCGAGACCAAATACTTTCACAATTTTTGAACCCGATACCGGAGATCTTTGACTATTTTTGGTACCGAGATCGGGTTTTAGTCTGTCGAGACCAGGTTTTAGACGGTCAAGACCGCTTAAAAGTAGTCTCGAGACCAGCTAAAATGTGAAAAGTGGGGTTCAAACCTCCCCTTACAGCCATTTTTGGGTCAAAGGAAAGGGGGGGGGGTTGAACCGCCAACCCCCCCCCCCCCCCCTGGGTACGCCTATGCATACAACTAATGTTTTCTTTTTCACTCGTATAGATACACATAAAAAAATATATTCTTCCCTAAAACCTGGGGGGGATGATTGTACATGTCATCCCCCCACCTTGTGAGGTGGGGGGGATGCATCCCCCTCATTCCCCCCCCCCCCCCCCCCCCCCCCCCCCCGTTGTCTACGCCCCTGGATAGAGGAACGATATAGCGCGGGAGATGGCGAGAGACTGGGAGAGGTATACGAACGGAAAGGGAAGAGAGGGGGAGAGAGGGGGACGGAAAATGTTACATGAGGAGAGGGGGAGAGGGGGGAGAATTTAGTGAATGAGTGAGTAGGTGAGAGATAAGGAGGGAAGGGGAGAAATGGCAACTTATCTTGTTCATGTGATTATTAGCCCTTGTTTCTCAGTCGGCCAGTCCTGGCGACGATTCTTTTAACCAGTTGCCTACTCGATTCTGATCTCCCCATAGACTTTGCAATTAGCACATAATGTTCCGATTGACTTTATATATAGTCCATAGGGTTCCCATAGGCAAGGGGTTAACCCATTAACTATTGGAAACTGTCACATCATATAAGAAGTCAACGGGGTTATTTCATATTCAAATGTCAGTCGACACTAATTATCTATCTCGGGCTATTGGTTCCAATTATGACTTATGACTTTGGCATTTTAAGGAAAGCGGTTTAGAATGTCTGAAAGGCACTGTTAAGATGAAACGAAAAGTCCGTGAGTATGTAGATCATGCGACTTATGTTCATTATAAAAGTAAGAGTTATGATTATAGAAAAAAATATATTAAAGTGAAGTGAATTGGTGTGAGTGTAAAATGTACAAAGTATCAGTTCTTGGAAGGTCAACCTCGGAGGGGTGATTCACAAAGATCCCCAGTCGAACTATAAAGTAGGACTTTAAACATAATATGGAAAGCCATTAGTTTATTTGTATAATTGTTAAACGAGTTCTTGAAACAGGCCTACAATTTTGATTTTAAACATCACAACATTTCCTTTTATCAAAGAGACTTCAAGTTATTGATGTGAAATGTTGTGGACAGTTTCAAATGTTTGCATTTGGGCTATTGAGTATGTTTAATTATGAAGCTACAAATGGCTTTCCATAATTTTGTAGTCCAACTTAGTGTTAAAGGGATCTAGTAACTTTGTTGAGATGTGCAAAAACTGATGAATGGTTGATGCAATGTATACTGTTGTTATCAGGGTATTGTGTGAAAATTTCAGGTCAAATGGACAATGTATGGCCAAGTAATGAGCGAAAATGCAAAGTGATATTGGGTGATATTCACCAACTCACTGCATTCACTTTGTACAGGGATGAAAATCTCGCCCGGAGATTTTCTTATCTAAATACTTCAATCATACATATCTTTGTAATGAAAGGGAAATTGAAAAACCGAAAGCTGTCCCATGATTTTATTGTTAATACGAATACAACAAGGTATAAAGGAACCGCTAGAATTACAATTTATTTTGAGGATTTGGACAATGTTACTAAGTCCCTTTAAGTGATCTTTATGAACACTCCACTGCTTTTCATGAGACGTTCGTAATTTATTTTGTATTTTAATTGTACTAATTGATACAGGTATGCTATATTCCTGCTTATAGCTGCTTAAAGCTGGCGAGCACTCTACATTTAGTTGTAATAAAAAGTCACTATATTTCCAAGGTATGTATGGATTAATGTGTAAGTTTGTTTTGTTATATGTATGTTATGTTAAATTCACTGTACTAAGTCATCAATTTAAAAAGCACAAATGACTCCCAAAACAACCTGGTGGCGAATTTCCGTATCTAAAAAGCCCTTTATTCCCGAATATATACGCATAAAGCGGTAAAGAGGATGGTGAACAAGCTAGTCAAAAACAATGGAATATATACATGTACATTATAAAAATTAAAATAAACTACGGTTGTCTATATTTCTGACAAGATAAACTTTTCATCAATTATGACCCCGTTTCATAGAACCTCTCAAATTGTTGTATGTGTACAATTATTGTAACTACTATGGCAACAGCTACATAATGTTCCACGCTGACTGGCTGTTGACATGTTAGTTACAATGATTGGACATTTACAAAAATGGGAACAGTTTTATGAAACGGGGCCCAGATGTAATGTCGAGGGAAATCTTGACTGCAAAACCGATTATTCAGACATGGATATAATACAATTATGATATTTTTTTTTAAATGATAATACATTTCCGACATATTACAGTTTATGGAAACAGTCCATATGATCAAGGATCAAGCAAAACCGTGACTTCAAAACTACCCGTATATCATCACGAGATGGCGCTATTCAACTTTAGCGACAATGAGTTAGTTGAGTTATATATAGAAATAACGCCACCGAAGAATAAATTTGGATATTCCGTTCGGTGGTCGTCTTTTTCATCTCCATGAATTTGCTCAAAAGGAATCGAGTTACTTTATTGTACTAAACTATATGTTACTAATACAACAGTAAACAATCAAAATTATTCATTGATTTTGAATTGTTAAGAAAACAAATCTTAATTGTAATTGTTAATTTCTCGGGCACAATATACAAGACCGAATTATAATTACATTTACTCTATCATTTAAGGAATAGAACACCATGATTAAAATAAACCTTTTATCGCTAAACGACTTCATAGTATACGAAAACCATTTGATTATGTAAAGCAACTATTAATTGTACATGTTAAAGGGACAGTCCACAAAACGTCTGAACAGTTTCCAGTTGACGGATGAGGATGAATGTAACACACACAAACTTCCTCACTTGGTGAATATACGTATAGTGCACAATTAACCGTTGGACGATGGTTTATTAGTTTTAGCTCTATAACTCCACGAAAAAGAGATTTCAAGCCCAAATTTGTTCAGGCATGCTATTAAATGACATTTTCTTTCATATAAGACAATAATCTCGCAACTTTTGAAATTTGGCTTGCAAAAGAGGGGCTATCCCTTTAAGAATTATATTTGAGATTCACTCTTTACGATCAAAGTATATCAGGTTATATAAACAAGGCATAACAAGTTGGTACCAAAAATATGACTACCTTTTTATACTTGGAGGAAAATTACACAAAACGGTAAATTATAGAATAACAAATGAAAACTTCACAAAAGCAACTTTACAAAATGTATACACAGAGAAATCAAACATATATATAGTAATTTTAAAAGATAATGTGAAAAATGGGTCATCTTTGACATCATTATTTGTTATTGAAGGAATTACATATCGAAACACATAGTGTGGAATTTGCATTGTAATGATATTTACAAACCAGGTACAGGTATTACAAATATATTTATATTCAGTTTGTGAATCCATAACACTATGATTACCCAGGGTTAAATTTGCACTACTTTTGTTTTTTAATTATTGTTCTCAGAATAGTTTATTTTATAAAACAGAAAACTAGAAATTGTTGTTCTTTGTTCATCACTATTCTTTATTTCAGGTAGAATGAGACAAACATTAATCCTCAAAGATAAAAAATAATGTTAAAGTTTTTGTTGTAAGTCTATATAACAAATTTAAAAAACACCCCTTTTCTTTTTCCGAGGCAACTGTATCCCGAGGTTAGCCTGATGTTGTCAGCCCGAAAAAATCAAACCTGACTCTTACAACAAAAATGTATTAAAACTGTCAAAGAATGTGAGCGGGTTTTACCAGAACATGTTTAGTATTCTAAACGCTCTATTTTGTGGATGTTAGAATTCGGGAGTCGACAATATGCTCACCGCATTTGTAAATTGCCATCTTTAAAGATATATTTTTTTTTTTTACACAAAAAGAGGCGTGGCGACAAGGCATTTTATGTATTTCTGCCCACCGCAGGATACTCTCTAACTCCGTGTCCTCTTAATCTTGGCTAAGTTGTGTCTACTTTTTCGGGAGTATCCTGCCAGAATGTACAAACTGATTCTTATAGTGACTGTTTATTAATATGTAATTAGTACATGCGGGGGTTACGAGGTATGAAGTGGTAGAAGGGTTTTTATTTAGTGATTGCTTATCCGTGGTTCCCAATTCTAATCTAGGCTGGTTTGTCCGAATCGCAACACTGAGCCAGAGCGTAATACACGAAATGCGTAATGCGTTCATAATATCTCACCGCGCATTTGATTCATGAATCTGAACAACCTCTAAGCTAACGTAGAGCTGGTGGAGACTGTGAATCATCACAGATAGTCCAGTAGTCAACGTAAGGTGGCACAGAGAGCACCCTCCCCGAAAATCGGTACATAGCCGTCGGATCCGGATTACGGTCATCCGCGTCCAGCACCATGAAGAGCTGGTTGGAGAAGATAACAACCGGATTCTCGGCTTCCTCCGAGAAGACTCCGTCATAGCGGGAACGCGACACTTCGTTGGAGTAGCCGATCAGTGTCAGATCATTCCTGTCGATGTTGGTCCTGTTGAAATCGATGCAGAGAACCAGGAGGTAGCCTTCTGCGGTCGCAACGGTGATTTCCACGGTGAGGTTCATCCTGTACGACCCTGCCTCGTTTGGAACCGACACTTCCACGGACGAATCTGGAGTCACGTTGAAGTGGGTGCGCTCAACGCTCTTGGCAACAGCCTGCATACGGAACCTGTAGTTTTGGGACGGGTCGAGATTCACGTCGGGGTCACCAGTGAAGAGGATGAACGCTTCGCGACTGAACGTGTTCATTCGAGTCGGGGCGCTGCGCAGGGAAGCGTTGTTTGCCATGAAGAATACGTTGCTGCTGTCGACGTCCCGTCCCGTGCCCGCTATCAACTGATCTGTAGGGCGTAGGTTAGTTTCGTCACGATCGAGGAAAAGTTCCACGTAGAATCCTTGGGGGGCCTCTACAGTGAAGTACACGTAAGCATCACGAGGGTAAGACATTGGGAAGTTAGGAGAGCGCAGATCTGTTGGAGGACCCTGCACACCCAGAACGATGCGTTGGTCTGGACCTATACAGGATTAAAAGATGGAGAGAAATATAAGGAGTCAAAACAATAGTTAACATTGGAAAAGGAGATATCAAATACATAACAATTATAAACAGGGTGAACTCTGCCCTGAATGAATGAAATAAGTGTGTATGAAACACGTTAAATAACGCCGTCATTCTGTAGCTACTACAAGCTCATTAACAACTCTAAATGGCCCATTCATTTACAAATGTTATTTTTTCTACCAAGTTTCAAAGTATAAATGGGATAAATGGTATAAATGGGATAAAAATAGCAAATGTTCAGCACAAAATAATTCAGTATGCTGATGATACTCTAATTACTTTAGATGGTACAGAAGATGATTTGAAGAAAACGATAGAAATTTTAAATACTTTTGAAGCTGCATCAGGGTTGAGTTTAAATAAACACAAACTAAAGTAATGTGGATAGGGAGATATAAAGAAAGGAAAGATTCTTTGTGTACGGAAGAAAATTTAGATTGGGTTTTTGATGGTTATTTTAAATATTTAGGCATCGATTTCTCGGGTGACTTGCACGATATGGTTGATCATAATTTTTATACACAAATTTTACATATTAACTCTCAAATGACTCTCTGGTTGAAAAGATCGTTAACAGTGTTTGGTAGAATAATAGTTGTAAAATCCTTATTAGTATCAAAGTTAAATTATTTATTTTTATCATTACCGAACCCCTCTGATGAAATTATGAAATTATTACAAAAGTAATTTTTTGAATTTATTTGGAATCATAAACCTGACAAAATAAGTAGGAAACAAATGATACAACCCTATCATTTGGGAGGAGCCAAAATGATAGATATATACTCACATGTTCATTCATTGAAAATATCATGGATGAGAAGATACTTTTTTTGGTAATATAGATTCTTTTATTGATAATTTAATGCATACATTTATGCCCAAAAATTGTCAATTGAACCCTACTTTTGGTGATGTTCACTTTTTAAGATTGTCAATAGGTGCAACTAACCCGTTTTGGAAAAATGTTTTTTTGGGTAATAGTATTTTACAGTCTAAAAGTTTTCGCGATATATCTTGTCAGCCTCTATGGTTTAATAGTCATATTCAGGTGAATAACGTGTGTGTATTTTATAGGTCTTGGTACGAAAAGGGTATAATATGTATTAACGATTTGTTAGATGAAGATGGAACTTTTTTGTCACTCAATGAATTTAAATTGAAATATCAAATTACAGTTAATTTTTTGCAATACTTTGGCCTATGTGAAGCTATTAAATCTGGTTTCAATAACCGTTGTGGTATTTTTGTGAAAATGGAACAGCCTTTAAGATTAGATTTAATTTCCCTTATTTGTCAATTTCGAAAAGGATGCTCGCATATATATGCTTTATTATTACAACAAAAAAGGGAAGAATGTAAAAGCTATACAAAATGGAAAAGGTTTTTTAATATTGATGAATCCATATGGCAGAAGTATTGTGCTCTTGCATTTAATTGTTCTATTGATGTTAATTTACGTTGGTTTCAATTTACAATATTACATAGAATTTTGTTTACAAACGACATATTGTTTAAATTGAACATGGTTGAAACTGAATTATGTTCCTTTTGTAATGCTCATACTGAAACAATTACTCATTTATTTTGTGATTGTCAATTTGTTAAAATTATATGGGCAAAACTATAAAGATGGATTAACATAAGTGCTAGTTGTAACATACATTTTACAAATGAAAATATATTGTTTGGATTAAGAGGTTTAAATAATAGAGCAATAAACTGTTTATTGTTCGTTAGTAAGCAAATAATATTTCGAAGTAAACTAGTGAATAAAATACCTGTATTTTCTCAGTTTAAATCAGCTTCAATTTCATATTATAAAAATGAAAAATATATATTTAGTTTGAAAGGTCATGGTAAATACTTTGATAAAAAATGGTTTTCCTTGAGAAGTATGTTTTCTGATATTGTTTAATTAGTTATATTTATACAAAGAAATTATACGACGGTTCATTTATGGTTCATTTATTGTTATTGTTATGATATGCTTGTAAATGTCATGCTATGTTTAATTTTGTTTTACTTATACCAATAAATGCCCTGTGGAGGGGAAAAAAAAAAAAAAAAAAAAAAAGTTTCAAAGTAACAAAGATATGGACCAACACATGAAACTATTTATCTTTAAAAAATGACAAAAACGGCTTTTCGCATAGTAAATCGCCTGCCCTGAGCACTCACTTTCACGGCATACTGGAGAAGTGTTGAAGCAACGTGTCAAATTGAAGAAACCGTTCCAGAATACCTGACAGGGGCTGGCGCTGCAGCCAACATCTATGAACCGGGCAGGGCAGATCCGGTCAAAATTTGTCGAGTTATCTGGCACGGAATAGATCCGACCGGAAAACCGGTACCGCTCATCCGGTTCAAGTTCACCATCCTGGGCGGAGTCTATCACGACAAAAATGGAACTGTTCAATGCGCGTTGATTCATCGCGCGTTCGGATTCACCAATGATTCGGGAGCGCGAGATTGAATTCGACTCCCCGATCAGAACGCTATCGCTGGGGCCGACTCTGGTTCGGTTGAAGTCGACGCATAGGACGAGACGGAAGTTCGGTTCGGTGCGCAGCGTCAGGATGGTAATCACGTCACGCTCGTACGAGGGTGACGTCATGGGGTCCGGCGGGAAGTCGACAGTGAGAAACCCGTTGGGCGAAACGTCCAGGTGGGACTGGCGGACTGGCACGGCGCGCACAAGCACGACGAAGCTGGAGTTGCTTGTGAGGTCGAACCTGCGCTGCCCGGCGCTCGTGAAGCGGAAGAAGGCGCGTTGACTCAGCGCCCTTGCGCGTTGGGGAAAGCGGTAGACCGTTGAATCGTCTTCCGTGTAGCGCAGTATTTCGCCGGCCCGCGGGTCTTCCGCTGAAAATCCCTCTCCTATCAGCATCGAATCTCCACGTCCGAGGTTCATCTGGGAGCGGTTGAAGTAGAACTCGATGAAGAAGTCCATGGGGGCCTCTACGGTTATCAGCTGGTAGTTGTTCGGGGAGTAGGAGCCGGGGTAACCGCGAGACGAGATGGGTTGGAATCTATCTGACGCTGTCAGGTTGAGATGCCGTTCCGGAGCTGTGTAAATGCAATATCAAAATGGCTGTCATTCTTCGGTGATGATGTTAATTTAAATCGACATTATAATTCATATAATGTATGTAAAAGACTATTATGTTATTAAAATGGAAACAATTTGCCAAATATTGTCCGATTTTTTAAAAACAAGGCATACAATGAAAGCTTGGGTTTAGGCCTTTCTATTGGCTTCAACAAAGTCTCAATTATGATTTTGTACCGATAAGTGTAGGGTGTAGTTATGTCCAGTCACAAAGTGTATTGCCCAGGTCATGGCTTAGGCACGTCTCTGGTCTTTCAACTTTTATCGTGCTGAGTCAAAACCCGTTATTGCTTTTTTTTCAGGGCCGAAACTTTTACCAATTTCGACACTAAAGTCATTAAATTGGAAAATATCCAGCTTATTCGTTGAATATCATAAACATGATTATTAGGATGCGAATGAACAATATCCAATTTTACAAAATTGAACTCGTCTTACTATTAAGTTGCATACACTTTGTTTGTCAGTACTCTCACATGTCTGACATAGTATGAACATATAGTGTTACACTATTATTATACTGGAAACAAGTTGTATGTGGTTTGCAAAACCATGGATATTTTCTTAAACTCCTGAAATACCACTGACGGAGATATGAACCTGAACGACACAACATATTTAAAGGAGCCGCCGTAAATATAATTATCGTGTTCAAGAAATCAAACGCACTCACCGCAGCCTCTTTGTTCATCAAAGAACGGACGACATCCGATAATGCCCGAACATATCTCGCCGGGAGCGTATCCAGTATTGGGAGATCCCTCGCACACTCGAATTCCTTCATGAAGTCGTGAGAGAAAAAAAAACAAGTAATATAAATAATGATAATATTGAAGAACCACTTTTGTTATTGTCATTTTTTTGTGTGTATCTATTGTGTTTTTTTTTACCCAGGACGTATATCGCTGCCTAATACTGATTTGTATCATGATAATCCAGACGATTCTTGTAATTTAGGGGTAAAGGTTAAAACAGTGTCTTTTTACATAAATTAATTTCAGGGCTCAACGTCTATTTCATCTCAAATTTCACATTGGTGGGTAACCCCTTTATCTCGCTACTGAAAACTTAACAGGCTATTTGATGAACCCCTACAATTCCATAGTAAAACCCCCTTAACCCATTGCCTAATAGAACATAAAGGGCTTTGTGATAAAGGTATCTAGTAACATTATCGAAATCCTCAATACTTACTATAGAGGATCTCACTATATAGGATCTCACTAACCTCACCGTATTCGTATTGCCAATAGAAGCATGTCAAATCTTTCCGTTTTCCAAATTTCTCTTCCGTTTTAAAGGTGTGTATGATTGAAGAGTTCAGATTTATAATTATCTAGTGGATAATTGTAACTGTTGTATGGTGTACAAAGTTAATACAATGGATAATCAAACATCACTTTGCATTTTCGCTCGTTACTTTATAGTCATTATGACATTCAGCCACCATGGAATTTTCACAAATCACTCAGTGGACATATCAGATCAAATAAATACACTTTGTATGTCATGTATGTTGACAACCATTTTGTGTACATTTTGTGTACATGTCGACAAAGTTAGTAGATCCCTTAAAATTAATGAGTCTATATATAATGTACATACCGTTATAGCTTGTGAAGCCTATCCAGCACATCGGGTCCGCATGCCGTAGTCGTTTCAGAGTTGTGAGTACAAGGGCACTGACGTCGACACCTACCGATCGTTGTTCCGCGCTAATCCTGTTCAATACGATTCGATTTAATTCAATTCAATTCAATTAAATTAAATATTCAATTCAATTCAATTCAATTCAATTCAATTCAATTCAATTCAATTCAATTCACTTAATTTCAATTCAATATTGTTTATTTCGGTACAATACAATTAAGTGAAATTTAAATTAACTCAATGTAGTTAGGTTACATTATATTACATTCAATTCCATTCGATTTAATTCAGTTTAGCTCCATTCAAAAATGTATTATATATTTTAATACGATGCGATGCAATTCAATTTAATCCAATTTAATCCAATTCGATTAATTTCAGTTCAATTCAATTCAATTCAATAATGTAATTTTTTTTCAATGTAGCTGAATTCAATCAATTTAATTCAATCAAGTTAAAGGGGACCACCAGGCAAAGGACAACACATTATTACATGTTTTGGTACCGTTTTGTGATATCAAATAGATACCCAACATTTTGCAAAGGGTTGTGTAATTCATAAACAAAGCAATTAATTCCCACCACTTACGGAACCACGGCTATCTCGTGGTTCCACACGGGCCAGGCATTTGCGAGTGCGCCAATGCAATTCACGCGTACGTCAATAGAATCCCGGATGAATCGTTCGCTCTGCATAGAGCGCCGCTGGCTCTGCTCGCATATTAGTCTGCGCATTCAGACCGCATGACCGGATGGCTGAGAATGGTGATGCGTTTTCCAATTATATATATTTTTTTGAAAACATATTTTTGTGAACTTATTGAAGGAATGGAATACTAAAGATGTTACCTTTCTATAAAAAGATTATTATTTTTGGGTGGTGGTACCCTTTAAATTTATTAAATTCCTTTCAATTTCAAGATTATGAAAGTTGTTTTCTAGCCAGTTTGGCAGACATGTCGTCACGTTGTACGTTTTTTAAGGATAAAAGAGATTAAATTAGTACACCAGAGTCTTGAACCTTGACTTTGAGATGAAGGGTTTTATCTGACTTGTACAATACCTGTTGGACACGGCATCATATACTCCGAACATTACATTCAGTGGAACATCAACCGCGGTTGCGTTGTAACGTCTGTTAAAAGAATAATAACAGCAGTGTTGTTAACACTTATATCAATGATAATAATTATGAGATAGTAATGATATTGATGCTATCGTGTACTAATAATAACATTATTTAAAAATAACAATTAATTTGACATTCATTTACAAAGCCTGGTCATATCATACGAAACACAGTTTGACCACATGTATTTCATACAGATTGCTAGACACCTTATATCCGTTAATTTCCTCACAAAATTATATTTGAATACATTGTACATATGGAATATTCTGCGTGTGAATTCGGACTACAGATAGCCATGATAACAAAAGCAAAAAAAGCATCACATTAATTGTTATGGCTATTCCCTGAAGAGGTGTTTTACAATTTGATAAATTGAATTATTTTATTTAGAACAGCTAGTCAGAGATTTAAAAAGGGTATAGAATATATTCCCTAAAATATAAAATTATTCAAAAAATAAATTGCCTAAGGCCCGGTCATATATTACCGGATAGTGTAAACGGATGTCCGACGAATATAAGATTTGCGAAATCCAATTATCCGGTGGTGATAGTAGTCTACATTGCTTCATGCACAAAACATTCCGCCGGATATAATCACGTACATCGCCTGACAAGGAACAGACAAGAAACGCATACGAACGGAGACGGACGGGCCTTAAAGGGATCTAGTAACTTTGTTGACATGTGCAAAAAGTGATGAATGGTTGATGCAATATATATTATTGTTATCTCATATGTCCACAGGGTATTGTGTGAAAATTTCAAGTCAAATGGACATTGCATGGCCAAGTAATGGGCGAAAATGCAAAATGATATTCAATAACTCACTGCACTCACTTTGTACACAGAAGAAAAACTCGCCCGGAGTTTTTCTTATCTGAATACTTCGATCGTACATATCTTTGTAACGAAAGGGAAATTTGAAAAGCCGAAACCTGTCCCATGATTTTATTGTTAATACGAATACAACAAGGTATGAGGGAACCGCTAGAATGAAAAATTTATTTTGAGGATTTGGACAATGTTACTAAGTCCCTTTAAAGGTTTTTGGTTAATTCCTATTCACATGAAATTTTCATGTTCGTGATACTTACGTTTCATTGTCAAACAGTTCCACAGAACTTATGACGCCATACTCTAAAAAGGCATCGCGGCTTCCATTGGCAAATTGGTTTTTCACCTAAGTTGTACGATAAATGAAATGATTTCTTTTTTTAATAATCGATAGCAGTAATTGGCATATTGGTTATTCACCTGAAGTCCGGCACAGACAGAGCCTACTCGACTGAAAAACCAGTCGGATCGGGTCAAATCGGCTCTGTCTGTGCCGGGCTTAAGTTGTACGATAAATGAAATGAAAATTTGTATAATCGATTGCAGTAGGCCTATGTATCCGATGATCGGAGTAATAAAAGCGATGCACCGAGAGCGAAAGACATGACGTGCTATATTCATGTAGCCACCAATAAGTTTAAGAATTATTATTAAATACAATCTTACTACTTTGATCATGATGATTTATATCATGGATATGGATTCATAATTATGAGTTGGGGTTAACCAAAATTGCCATCGCTATTGACCCCGTTTGAAACATTTTCTGTTCACAATTGCAACAAAGTTCCTTTTTTTTTTTTTTTTGTATAGATTATTACTAATATCATGAACAAACAAGAGTTATGGGGATGGCATCTCAATTTTTATTTCAGTATGATGCTTAGAAGGGATGGGTAGATAGATATATAGATAGATAGATAGATAGATAGATAGATAGATATATAGATAGATAGATAGATAGATAGATAGATAGATAGATAGATAGATAGATAGATAGATAGATTGATAGATATATAGGCAGGCAGATGGATATAAATATACTAGATAGATAGATAGATAGATAGATAAATAAACCCCTCACAAAAAGTTCCACAGTTTAAGTTTGAGCTTTCGTTTATATCTTGTTTGTTATATTACTCGTCATTAATTTGGTATCATTAGAAAGCTTGTTTATTCCCATTAACATTGATGCCTTAATTGTAATGATTATGTAACAATGGAATCTACATTACATCTGAATATGGGGCAAAGTCAAAAGCAAAATGTCGCAACATGCATACAATTTTGTCAACAGCATTAACAGTGAAGTCTCCTTTTGTTTGGAGGATAGAGTGTTTTATGTTGAGGCGGTCCTGCGTGAATTTCATTGGTGTATTCTCATTTTCTTTTATGAAATCAATATAAAGGAGAATAAGCAGGTTAACTTCATGTAGAATAATGAATAAACAAGAGAGATATGATCGTTCAAACTTAAATTGCGGAACATTTTGTAGCGGTTTAGATGGTTAAATAGATAAATTCATGGGTACATAGCGATATAGACATCAATATTGTGTAGCTCATAGATAGAAGGATAACATACATTATATAATTATATTGATAGATTGATTGATTAAAATAATTGACAAATAAAAAGGTTTATAGATAGATAGAAAGAAAACACGACACGTGCATACATAGAAGGAAATATCGAATTACTGATAATACAACTTCTGAAACATCTTGTGTACAAACAATTAATTTCCTATCTTTAAAACAACGTGTAGGGATTGAACTACATTACGTGGCACAGGGGTTACATATTATACTGGCAAGTGAAGAGTTGTAACTTTCAACTTTCAAAGATTTTAAAAAAAAACCTTACTGATACTACTCTTTGAGCGTGCAAGTATATCGTATATTGTAAAGTTGATTGAGCTTTCAGAATTCACCACCCATGAATAATCATACATGCAAAAACAATCTAACAAATAAGATGATAAACTATACAGTGAGGCCACAATGAGGCCACAGCGAGGCCACAATTGCTGCTCTCTACCCAGGTGTATAAATGGGGACCCAGTATGAGGTGAAAGCCTTTATGTAAAGGATCTTCTCATAACATAAGTTTGTTCAAATAACATAAGTTTGTTGAGAGGTGTTTACAGTTTAACCTTACCCATTGAATGATTGCACCCGGATCTCCTGAACAGTCCCCGCGTATCGTTAGATTATACTGATATCCAGTGCCGGGCAGAGTACTGTGTGAACCAGTTCAGATCCAAAAATAAGGAAAAAAGGGGGGAAAAGATTAAATAAATGAGAAAATTGAGCATAAAACAAATCATTTCCTTTGCGGGGAATTGAACCCTATAGACCTACACATTGCTCAGTAGTCCTGTGCTCTAACCATGGAGCCACAATGGCATACTAATAGAGTACCAAGGCTGTGACATCATACAAATCAAATTTTTGAATTTCTCAATTTGAAATTCATTTTTCCGAGAAAAAAAGCATCAAAAAATGCCCAAAGATTAAAAATCAATCGAATATGTGACGCATTAGCTGAGATATGACCATCCGAATAAATAGATTTCAATAGAACATCACTGTTATGTTGCTCTGTTTCATAACGTTATGCAAAACCAGAGCAAAATAACAGTGATTTCCTATTGAAATAAATTAATTCGGATAGTCAATATATCAGCCAATACTTAACATATTCGTTTGATTTTCAACATTTGGACATTATTTTTGATGCTCTTTCGGAAAATGAAGTTCAAATTTGAACATTCTAAAAATAGGTTTTTGATGACGTCACACTTGACCGCTCTATAGTGATGTACTTCCCAATAACCCTGTGTATAATGATCATGCTGGTCAGAAAAACAATAATAAACCTGACACATGCTCAAAGGATATGAAAGTAACTTAATGCGATTTTGTCAAAATAAATTTGAAGATGCACAAACCTAAACGGAAGCAACACCACGTCGTGTTTGATCCCGCATGTTTTTGTTCTGTTTTTTTTTTCGATAGAGCGGATATGCTGTGTTAATATAGCTTATGACCAGCTTGAACCTTGAAAAGATTTAGCGCGAAACGCCACAATCAATAGGGCCTTGAGAATCATTGGTTAGATAGAGCTCCTAAATTCAGATTCCATTTTAATTTATTCTCCTAATTCAGATTAAAGTTGAATTCGTTGGAACAATATTTTGACTTGCTGGTCAAATTGAGCCAATTATCACAATCAACACTACACTGACATTGTGACTGAGCGCAAATAACATTACTTATCAAACGTTTCCATAATTTCGCTGACAGGTACTAATTACAACTTGTGCGACCTGACAAAACCTCACATATAACATCGTCAAGATTTGCATGCAGATGTAAACGAAATGGTTTAAAAAGATGATAAAATACACAGTGAGGCCACAATGAGGCCACAGCGAGGCCACAGTGAGGCCACAGCGAGGCCACAATTGCTGCTCTCTACCCATGTGTATACATGGGGACCCAGTATGAGGTGAAAGCCTTTATGTAAAGGATCTTCTCAATGCCTATGAGCCGCTTGGAAGGAATGCTCCCCAGAGAGTGGAGATGGTGCACACAATGTGCGCTGGTTTTAATTGTATCCTATGACCGGCGTAATAATATCATTTTAAAGCGCTTAGAGATGATTATCAATCGTATTAGGCGCTATATAAATCGAGTATTATTATTATTATTATTAATGTATAAAATCGAACGGGGTACTTCCTATCTGATCTTGGCATAACTTTTCTCGGTAAAAGATTCCATAACTAGTGTAACCAGTCGATTTGTCAAATGTTACGGGAAGTATTCCGTTCCGTTTTCTGTTTGATTACCCATGAATGAAATTTTTTTTAAAAACAAAATAGCACTCTTACGGGTTGGGAAAGACTTGGTGGCACTCCCCGGCCAGGTCCGTCAGGTTCCGAGGAACGGAGCGTACTTTCCCGAAGAGGGGGAACATGGGCGACGTCGTGTTCTCCTGACCGTTGCTGTCCAGCACGATACTCAGCATGTTGGACCGAGCAGCTATCGGGTTCTGGGTGTAGCGGGAGAAAACCTCAACGGAGGAGAGAAGGGACGCGCGACCGGAGCCATCGACGATGGCGACATCGCTGTCACCAAGAGCCATGTTTGAAAAGTCGTTGCAGAAAATGAGTTGGTGGTCGTCCGTCGTGCTGAAGATAGCCAGCCAGGTGGAATTCCTCGCGTACGACTGCATGCCGCCGCCGCCTTGTGCGAAAGTTACATTTTCGATCCCGCCAGGAGGCACGCAACGCTCGACGACCTCGACGGGCTTTGACCTAAATTCGACCAAAATGGAGGTCGGCATCGGTTCCTCGCTCTCGAGACTGCCAGTGAACAGGAAAAAGATCTCACGCTCGAAGGTGTTGATGCGTGGCGGGAGCCTCTCCATGGTCGCAGCGTTCAGATTGAGGAACACCTTGTCGCTCCGGACCTCGCGACCGGCGCCGATGACCCCTTCATCACCCGGACGCAGCCTCATTGGTGGACCACGGTTGAGGTACACCTCTACGTACGAGTCCATCGGTGCCGACAGAGTACCCAACCAGTAGTCGCCGAGTGGGTAGTTCACCCTCTCAAACATGTACGGAGAACCCGGCATTAGAACCAGGTTAACATCGGGAGCTGCATTTTGAAGTGTTTATAATAGAAATCATCAGAAAAATAAGTAGAAGCAGAAATTGCAGTAATAGAAAATGACAAAACAAACATAACATTCATATGAGTCATAACATAACTGTAGAATGTAGGAACTGCTATGACATTCTTGTTTTCAATAACAATGAAACGTTTTTCTGAAGAGCTATATATTTTTAATGGGCACATGGACAAAAATGACAGAATTCAATATATTTGTTACATTGTGTTTTTATACGCTGAATCACCAGTACTTCTTAACCCTGCCCTAACAGAGGAATTGTAATGATAGTAAAACAGATTTAAATGTAGCCACCAGTTGTCATTCAGAAAGAAAAAACACACGATTGTTCAACATGACTAATGCCTACTCGTACCCAACTGTTCTAAATATAATGAATACTCACCTTCTCTACAGACGTCATCCGCGTTATCGCATCGGCTGAGGAAGAATGACGACGTTACCCGGTCATCGACGGTCACGCCATTTCGACAGGGACTAGACGAACATGTGCCATCGAATCGTGCGGGGCAAATATTCCCGTTGAAAGTGGACGATGGCACGGAGTAGACGCGACCGGAGAACCGATTATTCCCCCCGGGATCTCGTTGCTCGACATCAGCCGCAGCGTCGATCAGCAAAAAGATAGTGTCGGTAAGAACGAGGGGATTTCGCGACTCCTCGCGGTCAAACAGCCCAACGACGTTCCGAATGTCCACAACATTGCTACGTCCGACCGCGGCGTTGTCACCATCTCCGACGTCGGTTGTCGTGAAGTCGATGCAAACCACGAGCGTGTAGTTGACTGGCGTGGCGAGTGTCAGTGCGGTAACGGCATCACGCTGGTATGACCCGTTGCCGCCGTTTGGAACCTCAACGCGATAGAAGCCGTTGGGTGGGACATCGATATGCTCGCTGACCAGGGGCTTCACCCGTGCTCGAATGTTAAAACCGTAAGCAGGTTGCAAAGGCGTACCTGTTCCCGCCTCATCTTCATCCCATCCCCACCCTGCGCTGGCAAAGACGAGGAAGACACGCCGGCGGAGTGTGTTAATGCGGGGAGGGGAATATTCCACGGTTTCATTAGCAAGTACCCATGTAAACACGTTGATCTCATTAGCAAGTACCCATGGAAACACGTTGATCTCGCTAATGTCAAGAGTATCACTATCACTCATCGCTATCCAGTCACCGGGTCGCAGCCGAATCGCCCGGGGATCGAGGAGGAATTCAACCACGTAGCCTTCAGGTGCTTCCAGGGCGACTGTCTTGAGCAGATTTCGTCCGTACGGCGCGGGGAAGCCCGGAGAGGTAATATTCACACTTCCGCCCATCGTAAGGTTGTACCGCAGTTGTGGGGCTGAATATCGGGATGTAAATATTAGATACAAACAGAAAATGCGTTTTGTTTAAATAAGTATAAACGAGATTTATTTACACCATTATAATTCAATCTACTATAATTATCATTCACGCTATCAACATATCAAATCAGAAAAAAGTGGCATTATAAGCAAGTCAATAATCGTAGAAAGTGTACAAGAGGCAATATTCTGATATGGCGCAATCTAATCATCATCATTTTCATAGCGCTATAGTCATTATCCAAATTTACCTGCACGTATACAACTCAGGTGTTTTATAATAAATGTATATTCCAAGACGAAAACTTCCGGTAGGTTGTATAATTATTCCTACAAAAGCGAGGTAACATGAAAAGTAAATCTTCAATTTAAAAAAAAGGGAAAGTGATATAAAAATGTTCTCTGTAGATATTTCAAAAAAAAAAATAGGATTGGATTGACTTACGACACCCTGTCTCATCATCGAAACTTTCGGGACACTCGATGGTTCCCGTACATCGATCACCCATCTCATACGCGTAGGAGTCGCCAAAGGTCGAATTGCAGACCCGAACTCCTTAAAAACAAGATGGGGAGAAACACTTTAACAAATAGTGCCAGATAGCACCTAAATATTGAACCAGTATAACCACAATATCCAGCTGTCGGTATATTGGGATAATGCATGTTAGCGTAAAATATTTGTGCGACATGCGTGGTTCGTACTAATTGTTAATTGTTACACTTGAAGTCATAGGCGTACCCAGGGGGGGGGGGGGGGGGGGGTTGGGGGGTTCAAACCCCCCCCCCCCCCCCCCCTTTGGCCCCAAAATGGCTGTTTTGGGGGGTTTGAACCCCCCCCCCCCCTTTTCAAATTTTAGCCGGTCTCGAGACCACTTACAAGCGGTCTCGACCCTCATTAACCTGGTCTCGGCCTCGAAAATTTGCGAAGAAACCCGGTCTCGGGCTCGAAAATGTTGAAATTTCTTGGTCTCGGCTTCAAAAATTTTCCACGAGATAATATTGAAACAAATGGCAATTTCCGCTAAAATGTTCAAGCTCGCTTCGCTCGCATTCGGTATATATGATATTCTACAACCTCGGGTGTTTATATATTACCCTTCAAAACGCAATAACATAACACGAATATAGTATATTGAAACAAAAGCCAATTTCAGATGTTACATTGCTAAAATGTTCAAGCTCGCTCCGCTCGCAGTCGCATATATAATATTTCATAACCTCGGGTGTTTATATACCCTTCAAAACGCAATAACATAAAACGAATATACCCATACAATAATATTGTAACAAATGGCAATTTCAGATGTTAGATTGCTAAAATTTTCAAGCTCGCTCCGCTCGCAGTCATATATATATTTCATAACCTCGGGTGTTTATATATTACCCTTCAAAACGCAATATCATAACACGAATATA
The DNA here is from genome assembly GCA_037951105.1 of Echinarachnius parma. Lineage (NCBI taxonomy): Eukaryota > Metazoa > Echinodermata > Echinoidea > Clypeasteroida > Echinarachniidae > Echinarachnius > Echinarachnius parma. The sequence goes on along the minus strand of JBAMJV010004163.1, from coordinate 55,875 downwards.
CCCATACAAAAATATTGAAACAAATGGCAATTTCAGATGTTAAATTGCTTAAATTTTCAAGCTCGCTCCGCTCGCAGCCGCATATATAATATTTCATAACCTCGGGTGTTTATATATTACCCTTTAAAACGCAATAACATAACACGAATATACCCATACAATAATATTTAAACAATTGGCAATTTCCGACGTTAAATTGCTAAAATGTTCAAGCTCGCTTCGCTCGCCTTAATAACGCCATATCATAAGTCATAAACGAATATACCCATACAATAATATTGAAACAAATGGCAATTTTCCGATGTTAAATTGCTAGAATTTTCAAGCTCGCTTCGCTCGCATTCGTATATATAATTATATAATATTCTACAACCTCGGGTGTGATATATTACCCTTCAAAACGCAATTATATAACACGAATATACCCATGCAATTATATTGAAACAAATGGCAATTTCAGATGTTAAATTGATAAAAAATTTCCAAGCTCGCTCCCCCCTCCCCCCACTGAGAGGGGTTCTCAACCAATGGTCTTGGTCTCGGCCTCGACAAATTTTGACGGACCGTGGTCTCGGTCTCGAAAATTTTGAAGGTAGGCCTACTTGGTCTCGGCTTCGAAAATTGTACAAAATAACCCCCCCCCCCCTTGAAAAAATCCTGGGTACGCCACTGCTTGAAGTTCTGATGTTTAGAAATGGGTGGATTCTGCAATATTGTGGTGCCAAAGAATGCTGACAATATCGGTATTGTAGGAACTAATTGTCTATTATCAACCTCTAGTTATGTTAGCATATATAATTATGACTTATGCACATTGTACATTATAATGTCAAGGTCTGAACAGCATTTCTTCTTTGATAAACCCTCTTTAAAATGTATCGGAGATGGTAGACATTTACCAACATAATGTTGCATTATCTTGAATGTCTGGTCTTGGTGAAAATCAAGATTTACTGATGTGTGACTTTTTTTGTAATGCATCTGCGAACGTAATTAGAAACATGTTATATATACATTGAAGTTCGTTAACCAATAAAATAAACAGTTTGGCCAAAAACAAAACAAGAAAACGCTTACCTCGTCGACTATCGAAGATCATCCGACAGTTGATCGTCGGCGGCGGAAGCCTTCTGAAAAGCGTCAGGAGTGTCGCCTCTATGTCAACGTCCACTCGTCTGTTATTCGACTCCAATCGTTCTCGCGTGAAGAAGTCCACATCGAAGTCCACATCGAAGGATTCCTTAGTGGTGTTAGCATCGATTGTCCTGAAAATGTCATAACGATTGTCGGAAAAAACGATATGAACTTGTTCTCTATTTACAGTAGCGCTAGCGAATAGTTTTCTGTATTCTGTTTTTTTTTCGATTATAATCTTGTGCAAGCTCGAACGGGACCCAACTCGTGCATTTTCGTGCAAACGCTTCGCGTTTCCCGTTTACGCATTATCGCGAATACGCACTCAAATGCATTTCCAGAATATTCGCGTGCAAAATAAGTCGTGAGCGCAACTGTATATTAATCCATGTCTGTTTACCATGGTTACCATGGTTACTGAGAGGCTAAGGCAGGCCCGTAGCCAGGATTCTTCAAGGGGAGGGGGGTTGTGTAATTTATAAATTTTGTAAATTACTTTTAAAGTGGCCCAAGACCGATCGTGACCGAGAGATCGAGACCAATTGTTAAGTTGTGTATAGGGGAACATGTTGAAGCCCGACAAAAATGAAAAGTGGACCTTTCTGAATTAGGGTTGGTGGGTACGCGCCCATCGGACACCCCCCCCCCCCCCCCCCCCTCCCCTTACCCCCTAGCTTCGGACCTTGTTAAAGGGAAAGTTGAGTTTTGGTAGAGAGGGCGCTAGACTACTTAATTGGTTTGTGAGGTAATGAAAAACTGAGTGTAAAATTTGAAAGAGCATAATATTTAAACAATAAAATCATCTTTGTTTGATCAAAATCGGTTCAGAAACGGCTGAAATATCCATAAATATAACAATTTGTAATAAACCCGGGCCCCGGGTTTATTAGAGAATTTTGAACCAGCCGTTAAAAATTCAAAAAAATGCTTCCTCTTTTCAAAAATGTTACAAATAGGTATTTAAATAGTTGTTGGTTATTTCTCTATCTAATCACTATTTCAACAAAGCATCACATGCACAATATTTTATTCAAAATGGTTGAAACCGATGAGTGTTTAGAGAGCGCCCTCTTACGTTTTAACGGCTCTTTTTGAATGATAACATGATCTTTACTACGTCATTTTTTATTTTGTGTTCCTTTCTAGTTATAACTATTAGTTTGTAATGTAATGATGCAGGTTTGGGTTACTAAAATTCAGTTTCACTAAAACTGTACTCTCCTTACCAGAACTCAACTATCCCTTTATGAAAAGCAAATTCTTGTAAAAACTTATCTTTCTTGGCTAAAACCTGTGTGTTATGACTGCAAGTACTCTCAAGCGATCGGATGTTATCAAAACAATCGAAACGTCTGCAGGTCTGAAAACCGCTCAAATATGTATTAGCAAATTACATATATAGTACTATTGTATATAACACTAAATTTTGTTTCACTTGTTATTCATTCAAAGGAGTTTATTAAAACAAAAGAATTGCACATCGTTTGCATCGTTAGCAAATAACAAAATAACACAAAAACGAATAAGATGCGAATACGATATTGAAAAGTACAAATTAAATAAAGAAAATATAAAAATGCTAATAATTATAAAGGTTATTCTTACATCGAACTTCTGAAGCCAACGTCATCGATAAACCCATAAGTAGTGTGTGCCTCTGATCTGTCCACGTATTGCTGCCTCAACTGTACCAAAATAAAATGATAGCACCATTGAAATACATTCAACGGGATAATTACAATGACGATTGCAGGTTTGTGATAGCGAACCCAAAACTTGTGAATGAACTATGACATATTCGATGCCTATATCTTTCTATATATTAAAGCTAGTACTGATAGGACTTATCCATGTTATACATTTTATAGTAGCCGCCGAATTTACGATCGATCACCTGTAAATGTAATCGTGTTTGTTTTGAATCGGAACAAGGTAAAGATCTTAATGCAAAACACGTAGTAATTTGTCCCACTACTAACTACTTTTATAGAAATACTTCAAAAAGTTCATCGTAAAATGTGAATACATTGAGAGAAAACGAGAGTAATTGTTTACGTGTGGGTCTACGCCGTCTTGATACGGTATGATGTGTGCGTTTTATGTAATTGTAACGTTAGATATCTGTTTTTTTTATATTTTGAAAATCTGCAACTAAATTGTGCGGTTCCTGCAAACATCAAATGGCGGGTCTACTACGACATGTACGAGTGTGGCGATGTATGATTGTAGTTAACGGAAATTAAATATTACCAAATTTGAATAAATGAGCTTTTTTCGATCAATTCTTCAGCATAAGAAGCTTTAGTGTGGTACTGTTTACGATTAAATAGTTACCGTTAAGGTTTATTACAAAGACAAAATAGTGTGGTACTGTTTACGATTAAATAGTTAACGTTAAGGTTTATTACAAAGACAAAGTATAATGCAAGTAACAGTCGTTGAAAGCATAATGATTATCATAACTAATATAAAGCAGTTATTATGAATACTTGCCCAATCAACAAATGTAGCTCCACCACCTAGACATCCGCCCTCCAGTGTAACGTTAATTGACACTGTCAAAAGCTCTGTATGAGTACAAAAATATTGACAGCAAAATACATAAATAAATAACTGCATTATATGAATGATATTATAGTAATACAAACTGCCATGGCTATTTGCATTTGATATTTATATGATGTTTATAATTTCTCATGAAATAATGTTAACACATTCCATCAGTAAAAAAATACATATATATTTGTACATTTACAATCATTTTTGGAAATCTATGAACACTATGACCGTTCAAACTCTCATTATATACGTATGTACATATAGGCGTAGGAGGCGGGGGTGGGAGGCTGCAGCCTCCCTCCCCCCCCCCCCCCCCCCTGGAGTTTTTAAAAACGGCCATATTCGGGGAAAAGGTGTCATAAATTCGGGGGAAACGTGTCATATTCGGGAAAAACCATGTTACATTCGGGCAAATCAATGTCATATTTGGGCAAAACCATATCATATTCGAGCAAATTCGTGTCATATTTGGGCAAAATAAAGTCATATTCGGGCAAACTCATGTCATATTCGGGCAACGGCATGTTACATTCGGGCAACTTCATGACATTTTAGAGCAAAATAGCGAAAAAATGTTGCTTGTCAGGTGAAAAATGGGACGAAAAACTACTCGAAAAAAAAACCTCAGCCCCCCTGTGGAGATGTGCTCCTACACCCATGATTATGTTGTCGTTCCCTACGCCATTAGCAACATAATAACTGTTATAAGATTCCTATATGAAAGAATACATACCCATCTCGCAATTCAGTCCCCTGAATCCGGAGGGACACTCGCACCTGTGCTCCCCGGGTCTCATGAACGTACAGGTGTCATTCTGTCTGCAGGGTCGCTCCTCTCGACATGGATCGTAGACTTTTATTCCCGAAAATAGTAGGAAGTGGAGCGTGTGGTAAATTTAAAAAGGATAATATAATTATGTAATTATAAACATTCGATTATATCATTATGAAACATTAAATAATTCTGACATATCTGATGAACGTGCAGGAGACTACGTGATGCCTCCTTTGGTGGGTTGGTAATTTTGTTTTTAAAGACGTGTTCAATCAATTATGAATATATTTGACTGGGACCGCTCTTTATCGTCATCATCCGATAGACGCAGCATGGATTCGAACCCAGGCCGATTAGTGCAAAGAACATCTTTACCACTTCTCCTCTCATATAACAAGATTGTAGACTTTCATTCAAGAATCGGAGGAGACGAGCGCGGTGCAAAGACAATGGATAATTGTGTATCATTAAACATTATTATAATTACATATAATTGTTTCCCAGTCGTTGGAAAACCACAAATATTTGACAAAATAAGTCTAATACTGTGCATGAGACATTCTGTCTGCATGACCGCTCCTCTTGACACGAGTTGTAGACTTTTACAAAACATTTTAACAAAACATAAACAAACAAAAAAAACATTGCACGAATAATTTTGAAATGTCAAACTCAAAAAGACCACTCACCCCTTTCGCATCTGGCTCCATGATATCCGAAGTCGCACCGACAGCTGAAGTTTCGGTCTCCGGACGAGAAACAGCCGGAACTTGTATTGGCGACACACGGATTCGGACGACAACGATCATCTGAAAGACAATGATATATACATTTAACGATTTAATGATATATAACATTAACGGGCTTCGAGAATATTAACGATCTAATAGTTATGCAATGGTAACAACATTATTTCGATTACCCAAAGCGACAGGTTATGGTAGAACATAATTATTTATTAATTCTCATTAATGTCTGTGATCATAATAAATATGAGCACTATCATAGACTACTTGCACATGAACGCATCTAAAACCGAGCTGGCCGAATGAATCCGAATAGCGATCAAAGAGTTACGCCGGAGTCTCCGAAATGCCCTATACTACTGTCCAACCACGGTTCATCGAAACGTCTATACAACTAGTCACCCCTACCCCTAAATTTAACAGTTATGACCACCATTATTAACCTACCTCCTTGCACGTGGACGCATCTAAAACCAAGCTGGTCGAGGAAATCCGAATAGCGATCAAAGTGGTACGACACTCCCTCCCAGATGTCCTGATCAGTCTCCCGACGATCCGGCGGAACATCGATGCAGGTCTCGCCTTTGATCTCCCGGCTGTCGTTCATCATCATGACGGCCTGCCGGCTTCCGTTTATTGTCATAATCTTGGAACTCACCTACTCATCTACTATTTACCCCTACCTTTAAATATAAGAATTATGAGCACCATCATAACATACCTCCTTGTACATGGACGCCTCTCACACCGAGCTGGCCGAGGAAATCCGGACAGCGATCGAAGTGATACGCCCATGTTTCCCAAAAGCCCTTTTTTACAGTCCAACCACGATCCATCGAAAGCTCTATACAACTAGTCACCCCTACCCCTAAATTTAACAGTTATGACCACCACTATTAACATACGTACCTCCTTGCACGTGAACGCCTCTCACACCGAGCTGGCTGAAGAAATCCGGAAAGCGATCGAAGTGGTACGACACTCCCTCCCAGATGTCCCCGTCAGTCTCCCGCCGATCCGGCGGAATATCGATGCAGGTCTCACCTCGGATCTCCCGGCTGCCGTTCATCATCACTATCTCGGTCAAATTCCACCTAGGACTGTTCATTATCGCATTTTTTGTTACATGATTTAGATTTAAAGTGTGCATGTACTAAAGATAATTTTGTTATCATTTGGTGAAAGTTTGTTTAATATTCAAGTATTTGTAGACGCATTTCCTGTATTCATGTTATAATTTGCATTTTTATTATTTGTAATTAATTTGAAACGTTTTTTTTTTTTTTTTTTTTTTATATCGCAACAGTGCAAAGTTGTATTGCGTATTCCCGTGCAATTCACATATTCAACATTCTAAATGGAATATAGCATACAATTTTTCAAATGTTCTTTGTTATCCTAATTTCAAAATTTCATTATGAAATTACTGGTGAACAGACATTTCTGTGGTAAAATTATGCTTAAGCCCGGCGCAGACAGAGCCGACTCGACCCGATCCGACTGGTTTAAATCAGGCTAGAGTTGGGCCCGGTAGGTCGGAGCAGATTTATCGTGTTGAATCGGCCCCAACTGGCATCCGACTGTCTCTCGCCTGCCAAAATGTGTGTCGCGAGGCACTGAAAACTGAGCCGATCGGAATGACAACCAGTCGAGTCGGCTCTGTCTGCGCCGGGCATTATAATAGCATTATAGGGCGATCTTTAAAGATTTCCTTTCACTTACAGACTTCCGGACAGGAGATTGAACAGACCGAGAGCTGCAGAATCTGTCGCTTCATCCTGAAAGGAAAAGAGTGTAATGATGCTAAAATGATTGATGTACTTGCATTCTTTCTTCTTCTTTTTGATGTTGGTAGAAGAGTGTATACCTTACATACGGTATTTCATAAGAAATTACACAGAACTAGCACTCGTTCGAATAGATCGTGGGGTAGAACTCTTTTCACTCTAGTATTTGGATTCCTGGTCAATTGGCAAATGAAGACATTTGACAGCGAATGTGGCATAGAGTGATCTGATTTAGAGATTTAAGCCCGGCGCAGACAGAGCCGACTCGACCCCATCCAACTAGGTTTTCAGTCAGGCTAGAGTCAGTTTCGCTCAGTCGGAGCCGATCCAACATGTTGAATCGGCCTCGAATGACCTCCGACTGGCACTTGACTGAAAAAAACCGGAGTCCTGAGGCAGCGCATATACTGAGATAATCAGGCTGAAAACCAGTCGGATCGGGCCGAGTCGGCTCTGTCTGCGCCGGGCATTGGAGACACACTCTATGATTTTCTTTAATTTTCCCCAGAATGTTTTCCTTTGTGTTTTTTGTTTTGTCAAAATATATGCTTGCCTATACAGGGTGGCCCAGAAATAACGGAACGGGGCACTTCCCAAAATAAAGCAACGAAATGACTGGGTCCATCGGAGAGTGTGTCTTTTCAAATGAAAATTGATACCAAGAACATTAATTTTGGTCGTGTAGTTTTTGTTTTAGAGCGCTGTGAGTGACACTATGTCAGGGTTCATTTTTCTTCAATTTTGACTGACCTATTGGCTAAAGAATGACCCGAACGGCTCGGCATAGAATTACGGCGCTGTGGCTATTCAGTTGAATGCACACTAACAAAGGTGTCCGCATCATTGTGCATCGTAATTCTATGACGAGCCGTTCGGGTCATTCTTTAGCCAATAGGTCAGTCAAAATTGAAGAAAAATGAACCCTGACATGGTGTCACTCACAGCGCTCTAAAACAAAAACTACACGACCAAAATTAATGTTCTTGGTATCAATTTTCATTTGAAAAGACACACTATCAGATGGACCCAGTCATTTCGTTACTTTATTTTGGGAAGTGCCCCGTTCCGTTATTTCTGGGCCACCCTGTATAGTGGTCATCGAAAATGTAGATTTTGTCTCACTGTTCTTGTTTGTTAACTTTCCTTGCCAGGTGTGAAAGTAATAATCATGTGCCGCCCCCACCCACCACCGATCGGATTCACTGGTGCTTTTCGGCGTCACTTATGTCATACCTACCTTGATATAATTCCGAGACGCTTCGAAGTCTTCGCTGGTATTTGAGGACATCGCCGGTGGTGGCATCGTGTCTTCCGTGGGCGGCATACGCGGCATCCCGAACGCCATTTCGACGTCACGTGATGTGACGTTGGGATTCAATTCCAGCGTTACCATTCTGCACAGGCGATCTTCAATTAAATAAAATATATATCCAATATTTAATTTAATAATCGTAAACTACGTGGGGAATATGTATGTAAGCATGCTTAGGTGTACACGCGAGTGTAAATGCTTTGCCCAACATTGGATCTGTCCGTATTTGTGTCATCCCGTGTCTACCCGACGCTTACTTAAGGGGTATACTAAGAAACACGTGTGTAATAATAATTACCAATACATTGAGGCTCTTTGAGGCCTAGCTCCAAATGTTATATTTCTTTTTTATTCCTGATTAGCTACTATAAATGTTTTAGTATTGTCGTTGCTAACGTTGTTGTTGTTTTTGTGTGGATGTTGTTGCTGCTGATGTGGTTGTGTCTGCGTTGGTCTTGTTGTTGTCATTTATAATATACATAATCAAACACATCTTCCAACAAGAATGTTAAACAAAATCATCGATATTTCAAGAGATGTTCCCTGTGTTTGACTTACTCATGTTACAGGATCTTCCTCCAAATCCTGACCGGCAAGCACAGCCCAGCGTAGCCTCATCGACAGGGTCGCCAGACATCTGGGCGGAGCAGTTCCCGTTACTCCCGCAAGGATTGCGACTCTCACAGAAGCGCGCTGTTTTGTGTGTGTTTGTATGTAGGTAAATGATAACAATAAACAGATAGAAAATTAAGTGTATCAAATGATTTAGCACAGACACATAAAAGCCAGTAGAGTTTGTACTTTGTTTATTATTGTAATCCAATGAATGGGTGGTATAGGATGGAGCCGAGTGTTGTGAGTGGCGTTGAGGAAGCAACATTAAATCCAAAGTCTTTATTATTTCTCGGGGCTAACTGGCTTGACTGGGGCTATTATTTATCGGGGCTAACCTCGAATTTCGTTTTGCTATTTGTTAGCCCCATTTGTCGTTTAATGAAATGCATAATTTGTAGAAAAAATGTATTACTTGTTTTTCATTTAATCTGTGAATAAATTGTGAATATTGAAATGATTATTATTGACAATAAATCTGTATCATTTCATTTCGTTTCATTTCATAAGATTGCAAAATATACGAATATTTCTGCCTATGGGAGAAACCCATGGCGGACCAATTGATTGTGATATCTTGCTCATCATTACCTCTTCGCACATAGGCCGATCTGACCCTGCCCAGTCTCTGCTTGATGCGGGAGGTGTTCCGTCCCAGATCGCTCGCGATGGCCCTGTCCACCTCGTCCCTCACCGCCTGGCGTTGGTCCTCCAAAGGTCGCGAGTCCCCGTCGGTGCGCAGGGTGAAGAGCAGGCGCATGTTGACTTTTATACTCCCGTTGCTGAAAAGCAAACACAAACAACGAACATAATTATACAATTTACATGTTTGTGTTTACATCTGTGGATTAGAGATTTAAATATCTGAATACCATTACCAAGTTCTAATATTTCGGTCTGTAACAGTCGCTTATTGTTTTGCGTTAAATCTTCGTCGGTGCGCAGATAATATAGTGACTGTTATACCTCCGTTGCTGAAAAAAAAAACACCTAAAACGAACAATTTGAATTTGTGTAAACATGGAATTCTTTGAGAATTAAAAAATGCAGGACATAAGAGAGCTACTACCAAGACCATTATAATAAATCTGAATTCATTTACCTAATTGGTTATTGACATCAGTGCCAAACGCCATTCAAAGCACACATGGTGTAATAATGATTACCATTACGCGACCGCTCTGTAGTAAGAAAAAAAGGCAGAACGCTAAAATAGTCCAGGTTGAATACCCATCTTTTTGGTCAGCTTTCATGTGATTGTTAATTGTTTACTCGTACATATCCCTTGTGATGTATTTTGTTTGTTTGTTTTCTATGTGAACGCTGAGAGGCTCTATTGCAATTTGCGCTTCATATATATAAGCATGATAAGTAAGACTGCTTACCTCATGCTATCAACAACTGCACCCATAAACGTAGAAGAGGAGTTGGACGAAGAGGAATCCATTGCGCTCAATACCTCGTTCATCTGGACATGGAAAAATGATGAGACCAAAATGACCAAGCCGATATTCATCATGTGTTAAAATGATTATTTTTTCAAATGAGCACCCGTAAGTGCAATATATATACAATATATTTCTGATCACTATACAGTGTTCGTTCAAAGGGTCCTCCCGAGCCCCGTCCAATATGTGACAGGGTAGATTTCAAGCGAAAATACGCTCGACCCCCTGTCCCTGGTGGGTGTGAGATTCGGCGACTTTCTGGCGATCTACACATTCGGCCGGAGACCGTTGGATATGTGACGCAGGCCTAAATTACATTTTCCTTCATGTAATACAATAATCTCGCAACTATTGAAATTTGGCTTGCACAAGGTGGACAGGATCGTTAATATAGACCTTACCGAATCGGTGACATTGGTCGCGATATTCTGGAATGCTTCAGAGTTAACGTCGTTCAGATCATTGGTAAACGTATCGTCGATCACCACCTCAGTGTCCATCTCCTCACTTACTGTTGATATAAAACAGTAAAAACATTTTTTTGAAACGAGATATATATAACCCAACTTGATAAGTACCCCCACAGTACGGATTTGCAAGTTAATTTTCATGGGAATATCCTGACAAAAAGTCTCTCCACAAGTTTTCTCCAATAAAAAATTGCACCTTTTCGCAAATTTGTGGTTACCATGGCAACGCCTTGTCGGACATAATACATTTTATTTATTTTCGACAAAAATATTCATAATATATGTAGGGGCAATTCTGTAAATATATAAAGGTTATAAAATATTAGGTTTTCTCGGCCAATTTCATAAGCTTCGCGAAATTGAGCTGAAGCACGTGAGCACGTGAGCTTGATGATGATGATGAATGCTGGTTTCTCGATAATGAAATCAATAGCAAAGAAATAATCAAACGGAATTCGACCTTTGCAAAGTAATTTACCTTGATCACAGATACCGCCTACAAAGCCTGCTGCACAAGAACAGTTATATGCTGCAACTTGATCGTTACAAGTTCCACCGTTAAGGCACGGATTTGATGCGCAATCGTCGATATCTGTAAGAAACAAGTGATACGATTAAATGGTATGTTCAATATGAAATTATTTCATAATAATGTGTAATTAAAGTCACTAAATGTACAGGATATATTGTCGATGTGCGAATTGGTTTAAGCAGTTACTGGTGGTTTATGCCCTTTAAAGGGACTGTCCCCCTTTTGCAAGCCAAATTTCAAAAGTTGCGAGGTTATTGTCGTATATGAAAGAAAATGTCATTTAACAGCATGCCTGACAAAATTAGAGCTTGAAATCTCTTTTTCGTGGAGTTATAGACCTCAAAATAATAAAAACGACTGGCAGTGTTTAATTCGCATTATACGAGTATTCACCCGGTGCGAAATTTCGCACACGGATTCCACGGAGTACCACGTTGCTGCGCGTAACCGCTACGTGACCCGCGCACAGATCAACAACGGCGTAAGCGAATACTAAACAAAATATCCAAACCTCACTAAAACTGACTACATGTAATTGTATATTCTTCATTTTCGACACCCTTTTCCGTGACATACCTTTACAAATGTCGGCTTCACAATACCTTTACAAGAATAAGTACTATATTGTTGTAATATTATGCTAAATCAGTTGAACTCCTTTATTGACCGATATATAGTTTAAATGGAGGGACGCATTCGTTTTTCATTCGTAGAATCCAAATTAGAGGGCTGTTCGCTCTGATTTTTTTTTTGCGTGTTACATTGATCCCCATCCGTCAACTGAAAGCTGTTCAGACGTTTTGTAAAAGTGGATCTGTCCCTTTAATGGCATGGCTAACACAACATCGCCATATTCACTGGTGCTTGAAGTTATGTTGGGTAATAGATACCCTTTTTAAAGGTAAAGACCATGTGCTTTAACAAAATGCCAACATGACCATAATTTATTCATTGGCGGATAAAGTCCGATTTCATTTTTTACTCACAGAGATGATACATAGTAAGACGTCAGAAGCTTAGGATTGTTATTAGGTAGTAGGATGCAATATTGTGTGGTTAGGTTTGGGCTTAGGGTTGGGGTCTAGTTGGGAAATGGAAATTGTAGGCATCATGTAATTGCAAGTAGACATAGAGGAAATTGGTGCAGACAAAGTAAAAAAGAACCCACATCACTAACTCTTTCCCTCCCAAGATATAACTAATTCACGTAGAAATGATACAAAGCATTCCATGATCCAAATTATGCAGTGTGTTAAACACTTACTCGTTTCACAGTTTGGACCCGTCCAACCGGCGATACAGACGCAGGAGTACATGTTGATCCCATCTGTGCAGGTTCCTCCGTTCACGCACGGCCCAGCAGCACATTCATCAACGTCTGCGGGAAGGTAAAATACCGTGTGAGTTAGCAGCAAAGTTTAAAGACCATTTTTGTAGGTATTGTTCATCTGTTCTGTTGTTCTTTTAAGAAATAGTGTATAATATAATGTGTTAAATTCTTACAAATTAGTAGTGTAACTAAAATATTGAGTCAGGTTTATAATAGCTTCTGACCATTATGGCAAAGAAAATTAAGGGGTTTCTGGGACGAGCACCGTCTAGGGTTTTCTATAGCTCAGTCGGTAGAGCACCGGTCTAGCAATCCGGAGGTCTCGGGTTCGAATCCCGTTGGAATCCCATTTTCTTTGCCTTCTTTTAAAGTGTTTATTCAAAGAAAAAGCAACATAAGCCAAGTTTCATCTTTCCAAAAAGTTCAAATCATACAGAAAATGAAAATATCACTTTCCAAGTACTCGCACATCCGAAAATTAAAACAAAAATGAAAATACTAAACGCTGCTTCAAAACCACAATCCAGTTACGAGCGGGGTCCGATAGCTGGGTGTGTTGTACTGACGTAGAGCGAGGGGTTATCCAATCAGAAGCCTCGGTTTCTACCACATTATATACCGGATTTATACCCCTTTATACCGGGGATTCCGTGGTTGTTTAAACTATTTTCTATACAATTATGGTGGTTTAAACTGTTTGAACTAATAAAACAACAGTTTATATTCGTTGTAAAGTTATTCTTTTATTCATTAATGTGTCTGATAAAGTAAAAATAGGTAAATAAATCACCTAGTCTGCGAGTTGAATCATACTCGCCGGCAGCATGCATGATACGTGGAGATCTAGCCTCGACCGTGCGCGTATGCGGTGGACAATGCATGCAATATAATAGCGGCTAGTATAGTGCAGTGTATGTAGCTCGCTTCAATTCAGCTCGAGTAAAGTGCACTATTATCAGCTGTTTTTGCAGGTAATTGTTCTCGTATTTTGTTTTAAAAGCCCTACAAACATGTAAGTAAAATAAGAGATAGTCTAGAATAGGTGTGATCGTAGTAATCTTGAATTTTCGTTCCTTTTCGGAGCATTTTAAAAGTGCAATTACTTACAAGGCAGTCATGGCAGTTGGCGTGCAGCTAGCTAGGGTATAGCTAGAGCACAGCCTGTCTCGCGGAGCGGTGCCGCTGAAACTCTAGTGCGTGTTCGTATCATTCAACTGACGGGCATTTCTTTTTTCGAGGCACGTTCAATTTGCGTCTCTCAATTTGTCAAACAAATCTCTAATTTTGGGAAAATAACCACTCATACGGTAAAATATCTACTTTTACACTAACATTGGGCAATTCTAGATTTTTGTTTCTTCATTTCCGATGTTGCAAAACGAGCGAGCGATGGACGTTGTAAACAAAATAATGCACGCAAACTGACGTATACCGCGATATAGCAGAGAATTCACCCCCTCGTCACACGTCATCGACCTAAGCGGCTAGATCGGGGTGAATTTGGGCCTGGTTTGGAGGGTGAATTTTTCTCATTTTCAATTTCGATTTAAAAATATTTAAAAAAATTCAAAAAATCTGAATTTCTCGAGGCTTGTTAAGTACAAGATTACATTCACAATCATACCAAATTCGACTCAATTTATAATCAATGAGCGAACCGTTTAATCACAATATATTTCTGGTCAGTTTCCCTATATGTTTGAATTAATTATTACAAAAAGCTGTATCGCTTCGGTGATCCCTCGCATATATCCCCAAGTTGATTTGTATCCTTCGGGTTTATGTCAGGTTTATAATAGCTTCTGACCATTATGGCAAAGAAAATTAAGGGGTTTCTGGGACGAGCACCGTCTAGGGTTTTCTATAGCTCAGTCGGTAGAGCACCGGTCTAGCAATCCGGAGGTCTCGGGTTCGAATCCCGTTGGAATCCCATTTTCTTTGCCTTCTTTTAATCACAATATATTTCTGGTCAGTTTCCCTATATGTTTGAATTAATTGTTACAAAAAGCTGTATCGCTTAGGTGATCCCTCGCATATCCCCAAGTTGATTTGTATCCTTCGGGTTTATGTCAGGTTTATAATATATTGTGACCATTATGGCAAAGAAAATTAAGGGGTTTCTGGGACGAGCACCGTCTAGGGTTTTCTATAGCTCAGTCGGTAGAGCACCGGTCTAGCAATCCGGAGGTCTCGGGTTCGAATCCCGTTGGAATCCCATTTTCTTTGCCTTCTTTTAATTAAAATATTTTTATTGCACTTATAGACTGAAAACATGGTACGCCAGGTTCCAGTATTGAGTGCGTTAATGTGTAATAGTATTCTTACTTGTTTGGCATTGGGCGTCTGTCCATCCTGGAGCGCACTGACACTGGAAACTGTTTAGCCCGTCAGTACAGTTTCCTCCGTTTGCGCACGGCATCGGCTCGCACTCGTTGATATCTATACATTATACAGTGCAAGTACCAACAATGGAAACCGGTAAAAGGAAATCGGCAAATGATTAAAAACTGTGTGATTGAAATACCTATTTCCATATTATTTTATAGGCAATGGTTTTACCTTTAAAATGATGTATCATTTACCAAACATACATTCACACTTCAATGCTCATTACGCCAAGGGCGTCGATTTCTTCTCGCCATTGGGGGGGATGATTCGTCATTTTGACCATCTCTGGCGAGGGAGCGAAGCGACAACCCAGCAGCGTGCCCGGGTTTTTATGGCTGAGGGGGGGGGGGGGGGGGGGGGCAAAGCTTTTGAATTGAGCTGTTTAGAAATTGGAAGATTATTAAGTGTCCATTGCAAGCATCATGTTATGAGCTGGGCTTTGTCCAATATGAACTTTAGCCTGATAGATACATATTTGTATCCCAAGATATAACTAATTCACGTAGAAATTATACAAAGCATTCCATGATCCAAATTATGCATTGTGTTAAACACTTACTCGTTTCACAGTTTGGACCCGTCCAACCGGCGACACAGACGCAGGAGTACATGTTGATCCCATCTGTGCAGGTTCCTCCGTTCACGCACGGCCCAGAAGCACATTCATCAACGTCTGCGGGAAGTTAAAATACCATGTGAGTTAGCAGCAAAGTTTAAAGACCATTTTTGTAGGTATTGTTGATCTGTTCTGTTGTTCTTTTAAGAAATATTGTATAATATAATGTGTTAAATCCTTACAAATTAGAAGTGTAACTAACATATTTTGATTGCACTTTTGCAATCAAATTGATAGGTGGCATATATGGCATATATGTCGCATATATGCGCTTTTTCCAAATCGTTTATCATTTATAACTATTATTACATTTTATATTCATGTTATTAATTTGACCAATTCAGAAATGAGCATTCCTAGTAAATTTTACACTAAGATTAGTAAACAGATAAGGATTTGTCTAGAGTTGGGTTCGAGTTTGGATTTGGTGAAGTGACAGTTTCAAGCATCATGATAGACCAAACGCCTATTTCCCAAGGGTATTTAAATCGCAACATAAATGAGAATTCGTCCCCATATAATCATTGCCGCTGTCACTATAGAAGACGTGTTGCCAACTAGTGATACATATAAGAGCCGCCGTCTGTGCCAACTTGACACGGGACGAGCTTACTTTAAGTTAGTAATTTACTATAAAGTAACTAAGTATGTAACTAAGTGTAGCTAACTTAATGTAGCAAAGAACTCGCTTACTAATTATTTATCTATGTAATAAAGTAATTGACTGACTGAATTACCATTCATTAAATCAACTTACTTACTATAAACTATAACTGACTAACTAATTCATTTACTAAATAACTAACCTAATTACTATTCAGGTAAAGATGCATTGTATACCTGCTCCACACCTACCTCCTCCATAGCCATTCGTACCCTGACATGTTAATCGGCCTACCTTGCCTACGATTGGCTTGGACCTAGCTACATATTATAAACTGCCTACCTAACTAATTAATAAAGTAACTAGCTAACTATCTCACTAGTTATAATATATATATCCGTTCCACACTGTCTCCGCCAAATCCATTCGTACATTCGTACGTGAATCGGTTAAAGTGATACCTGTAAAGTGTCAGATATTGCACAAAATGACATTTGAGACTTCAATCCTATATCAATATCATTGTAAAATACAATTGAAAGATTTGTGAAAGTTTGAAAGAAAACGAACACTGTTTACCTAGTGAAAAAAAAGAATATTGAGTTCATATTTTATCACCGAATACTGATGGTCTGCCATACTTTTGTCACAGTAATGAATGATCCGTTTTTAAAAATTCGCACCCGTGTTTACACACGTAGTACAGAATTCATGGAATTTGCACTCGCTCGGCTCAAAGTTCAATCTCCGGAATGTTCTCACGGTTGCGTGCTGCATGCGGACGTTCTCAGCTAGGACAATTGTACTTTTTATCAAAAGCGTTAATCAACGTGATTGAAATAAAAGATTTAAATGATAATTATCTTCATACTAAAGGGACATTTGAAAAAATCAAACCCTATTTTATTCTTCTTTTACCATAAGCTAAACAACACGGTAGAAGAGAAACGAGGAAGCTCCAAGTAATTTTCGTGGAGTTAGACACTTTACAGGCATCCCTTTAAACTTAAAGGTAAGAGGCGGTTAAGTACATCATAGGCTTGTAAATTAATAACGCCGAATACAACGCAATTTAAATTGATAAAACAAATAATGGTAATTTAATAAGGAAACTAACACATTATACAAGTACATAAATGCTGCAGGGTATAATTATGAAGACTACCAATAATCATCAACCGATTGATCTTGAGTGGATGGTAGTATCGAAAGATTGAGAGGGGCACAATCGATTAATTTGGTGTGATATACTGGTGTATTGGTGTGATTATTGGGGCTACACTGAATGGTTATTTTTTTGTATAGGATTTCCCCTTGTGATGTTATTGTTTTTTAGTAAATTATCGAGGGGGACTTGTCCCCCAAACAGTTACGCCAGTGCTCGTTATGCTTACCTTCCGAACAGGTGTCGCCAGTCCAGCCCGCCGGGCACGAGCACAGGAATGACCCCGGTCTCTGCGAACACGTGCCTCCATTCGAGCAGGGATTTGGGAAACAAACTCCCAACGCTTAAATCATTAAAAAAGCACGTTTATTTAAAACAATTGACGAAGTTTGTATCAACTCAAGGTGGTTCGGATTCGTAAACCACGTGTGCGCGGTATCATCTTGTGAACGCCTTGCGCACGGTGCTTAATACAAACTGGCTACATTGCGCACAAACTAGCCGATATATAGTACAAAATGGCGACCGCAGTGTAGCTTCCCCACGCATGACAAACTTTAAAATCCCGTGTAGATAACTGGATGTATCATATCTGACTACTACATGTACTGACCAGTAACCTATTATTATAGTAGCCAAACAGGGTCTTGAGTATGTAGGTACTTCATTTTATTGTTTTACATAAGTTCAAAGTTGAGGTGCTCATAAATTGCCCCCACACTTCTTGCTGCGTTTCAAAGCTAGCAGAGATAAATGTAGATGTGTTTATAATTATGAATTGGGTTTATAAACACACTGAAAAAAGAGGCTCAATATTGCAGCATTAAAGGTGTAAAGCATTTGACACACTAGTAGCTCCTTTAACTCCTAACGTGCCAAGCTCGCATAGAGCATTACAATCCCTGGCACGTTAAGAGTTAAAGGTGCATGCTTGTACTTTTCGATAAAGGTGAATTGTTGCACCTTGCGGCACCATAAAGGTACACCTTACACCCTGAGGGTTATACGTGACTCAGGCCAAACGCACACAGAGCCGACTCAATCCGATCCGACTGGTATGCAGTCAGCTAGAGTCGGTTTGCTCAGTCGGAGCCAATTTAGCATGTTGAATCGGCCTCGACTGGCCTCCGACTGGCTCCTGACTGGTGACATCGGAGTCATGAGACAGCGCATATTGCGCCGTTCCGAATGAAAACCAGTCGTATCGGCTCTGTGTGCATCTGGCTCCAGGGTGCAAAGATTAACCTAATTACAGTGCAATTTTCACTAAAGTTGCCTTTTAGTAGCTGCCAGTGTGTCAAGGGATTGAACATGAATATAAAGGTGCAAAGATGACCGTTATTTGTTAGTTTATACACGAAATGATTAGTTTAAAAGTAGTATTTTTTTCTCCATAGGGATGACAACAAATTATGACTCACCCGTCTCACAACGTGATCCGCTGAAGCCCGGTGCGCATGCGCACGAGTAGAAGTTTAGAGTGGTAGCCTGCGTTGAACACGTTCCTCCATTAACACACGGGCTGCTCGCGCATTCGTCGGTATCTCACGAGGACAACAAAAAATATATTACGATAATAAGACGCATACAAGATTCGCACAAAAAAGGTTTATTTTACCACGATTTCTAGTTTACCAAAGATATCAATGCCTTAACAAATTAATTTTTTTTATAACGAATTAAATAATCAGAGCAAAACGATTTGTTTTCCCTTCGTTATTGTGTGTGTCATGTTTGTATTACCATTTTTATTTTTGTATCAGATCTCAGAGGGAAGAATTATGTAAATTATTGAGAGCCTTGATAAGGATAGAACGGAAGAGAATGATACACCCAGTAATAATATAAGAGATAATACTGTAATAATAAATGTCTAGATTGATGGGCGAAATATAAGTAGTAGTAGTAGTAATAGTTGTATCATCACTATTACCTATTGCACAGGTTGAGCCCGATGTACCAGTGGGGCACTCACAGGAAAATGTACCGAGGTCCGTGTTAGGGACGCATGTACCACCATTACTGCACGTCGTTGCCCCACACAAATCAACTAAGAGAAAACAGAAAAGGATTTATGGTAAGTTTTTTTTTCAAATGGAATGTTTCTACATTTTTAATTTCGTACCATTTTGAATTGCTCATCTATGCGTGGTCATGGTAGTTTTAGATGCAGTACCAATATTATTTTAGACATGCACGCATACGCCATCATTTATACCGTTACGCCAGATCATTGCATCACATAAAACCACACGTATACGATACGAAATGATTTACAATAAAGGAATAAAGAAAAAAGGAATATGTTTTCATTTTTGAATGACATGCTTGTTTACGTCACGATTTATTAATTTATTTGTTTATTTATTTATTTATTTATTCATTTATTCATGTATTCATTTAGTGATTGATTTATTTATTTATTTATTTATTTATTTAATTGTTTATTTATTTATTTATTTATTTATTTATTGATTTATTGATTGATTGATTGATTGATGTATGTATGTATGTATGTGTGTATGTATGTATGTATGTATGTATGTATGTATGTATTTATTTATTTGTTTATTTATGTATCTATTTATTTATTTATTTATTTATTCATTTATTTATTGATGTGTGTATGTATTTATATATTTATTCATTTATGTATTTATTTACTTATTTATTCATTTATTTATGTATTGATATTTATGTATTTATTTGTTTATTTATTTATTCATTTATCTATTTACTTATTTATGTGTTTATTTTACGTGTATATTCAGAGTAAACTGATTTCAGCATTCAAAATATATATAGTGATAATACTACCAAAAAAAAGTAAAAGTATCAGTCAATAAGAAAGTAAAATCATGAATAGTAAAAGCTGGTGTCCCACATGGCTCTGTCTGGTTACAATTAAAACATTAAAATCCTGACTGTGTAGAAATCCCGGTTGGTTGTGATATGCGGGGGGAAATTATTTTTATCATATTTTTTGTTATTAAAGGGACTTAGTAACATTGTCCAAATCCTCCAAATCCAATTGGAATTCTAGCGGTTCCCTCATACCTTGTTGTATTCGTATTAAAGGGGAAGTTTCTACAAGCTTTTAAGCAGATTGGGTGAAAAGGGAACAAGTTTAGTTACCAAATAGCGAAAGTTTGAGCAGATTTGGATAATCCGATCAAGAATTATGATTTTTCAAAGTTTTTATCAAATTCTTGTTTGCTGCCCTCTTAGTCGGCTCTTTGCTAAATCTGTGATGTCAAAGTTGAACAACTTCCATTGGAACTGTACAATAAAACTTCACAAAATTTCACTTTTCATGAAAAAGCATCATCCCTCTATTCTTATTCTCAGATATGTTAGAGAAGAGGTAAATGTGCATGCATTTATAAGGTAAAACTTTCTCAACTGGTCCAGTGAAATCCACGAAGAATGAAAAAATATGAAAATATATGTACAAAGTCAGTGGAAGGTTGTTCTGCTATGTCATCATAGATTTTGGCAAATTGCCATCTAAAGAGGGCGGAAAACAAACATTACCAAAATCATAACTTTAGAATTGAAAATCCAAATTTGCTCAAACGTTCACTATTGGGCTTCTAAAATTGTTCTCCTTATATTCAATCCACATTAGTACTTGGGGAAACTTCCCCTTTAACAATAAAAGCATGGGACAGGTTTCGGGGTTTTTTTTCCCCTTTTGTTAAAAAGATTTTTACGATTGAAGTGTTCAGATGTTTAATTATCCACTGGACCGTCAAAACCGTGTACAAAGTGAGTGCAATGAGTTTGTGAACATCACTTTGCATTTTTGCTCATTACTCGGCCATGTAAAGTCCATTTAACTTGAAATTGTCACACAACACCCAGTGGACATATCAGATAACAACAATATACATGGTATCAACCACTCATCACTTTTTGCACAAGTCAAAAATGTTACTGGATCTCTTTAACAGAACTCACTCGTTTCGCAGCGGTCGCCAGTGTATCCGGTCGCACAACTGCATGAGAGTGCTCCCAGGATGTTCAGACAGGTTCCTCCGTTCTGACACGTGATGTTCGCACATGGGTCGATTTCTGTCATGAAAGAAAGAAAAATGGAAATGAAATACTAGTTTTTTTTTTAGAAATTCGTATCATAATGAACCGGTAGAGAAATGGAGAAAAGCACATTAACTGAAATACCAGTTATCTTGCATTCTTTGTAGATCAATCCGTACGGATATCGACTTCCATTATCGATTATAACACGCATGTGACGGTCACGCATGGAAATGGAAATGACACGCATGTGATGGTCACGCATGAAAATGAAACGTCATTATATGACATAATGATAGACATACATGGGTCTATAATTGTGTCTCGGTAAAGATATACCGTATGTAATGCAGTAATAGTTTTCTTGAATTCTTAACAGAGCAATTCGTACGGAAATGAACTTCCATTATCGATTGTGACACGCATGTGATGGACACATGGGTCTTTTTCTGTCACGAAAAAGTTCAATGAAATACTAGTTATTTAGTATCCTTAGAAGAGACAACTCTAATGGAAATTAACTTCCATTATGACGTGTGATTGAAGCACATGAGTCTTTTACTGTCATGAAAATTAGAAATTTGATATAATTACTAGTTAGTTAGCATCCCGAGAAAACAAATTCGAACGTACACAAACCATGTAGAAATAATGGTGGTTAAACAGCCTGTTTAACTAAGAAAGTTACTTTTACTTATATACATGTATACATAACCTTCTCCTTCATTAAATTGGTTAAAGGGAATTCGTCCCCCATCGTGTTAGATGGCGCTTCATTAAATATAATAATGCTTTCATGTAGATGTTGTTTTATATCGACCGACGACCGGTGTAAAACAACATTCGATTGTAACCTAGAATTCGATCGTTATAATATGTCAATATGTCAATATCATGTCAACCATTCTATGTTTCTATTACAAGATTTTAGATATAGTATTCTGCACAATGGGTTTCATTAACCCCTTCTCCCCAGCAATGACACTGACATCACACATTTATGTACGGTCAGACTGCATCGTGGTAAACATGCCTATATATAAAGTGAAACAAGAAAAGTGACCACTGTACAGACAAGTACAATAACATTGTTGTTTTCTATACAGCAGCAGGGGATCACACGTGGTGGACATTATACGCAGGTTGGTCGCTAAAGACAGGTGGCCACTAAGATAGGATTGCTTGTATTATTATTGCCTACCTTCCGCACAGGTACTGCCGGTGAAGGGGTACGTGCACCTACAGACGCGTTCTCCCGCGACACTGTCCAAGTCGAAGCAGGTCCCTCGATTGCTGCACTGGGCTGACGTGCAAGTTACGCCTGCAATCGGGGAATAAATTATGACAATTAGTAAAAAGCAAATGTTCCCCAAATCATCAAAGAAATCATACCAAATAAACAGCAAAACGACGTTGTAGTACCCGTCTATAGTTGGGGGTATTTTTCCTGCCGGAAATAACACACTCATCTACAATGAGAACACATTCACAGTGTGGCCCACAATGTTAATTTCGAGCGTTTGCACAGTGTGAAATCCAATTCACACTGTGAACACACTATGAAATTGCATAGAAGATACACAGCGTGAGCGCACTTTTTTATACACTGTGAACGCAGGTAATTTCACACTGTGGCGATAGTGCCCTCACAGTGTTTTCACAATGTGTTCACAGTGTGAATTGGCTTTCACAATGTGAAAACGCTCGAATTTAACATTTTGGGCCACATTATGTTCTCACTGGGATTGAGTGTGTTTTTTTCTGGCAAGGTTGAGATGGCATTGGGGTCGATTATTGGGCGGGGGGGTATATGGGCAAGGAGGGGTGTGGATACCCAAGGTCTTTCCATGATAGGGACATTTTAAAATTGCATATACTACTATGTTGAATAAAACGTAAGAGCGTCACTGACATTTTCTTGTTTATGTTATTACGTTCAAAAAAGCCAAAGACAGAACAACATTCGAACACTTAATAGAAGTTCCTTAGTCCTCCCCCTCCCCCCCCCCCCCCCCCCCCCCAATAATATAACAAACACATTGCTAAACATAAGGGTTCAGTTCCAATTTATAAAAACAAAATGAATGAATGAATGAATACCAAATACAATAAATACATAAAATTAAATAAATACAAATAAACAAATACATTAAAAAAATTAATACAAATAAATAAATAAAAAAGAAAATCAAATAGAATACAAACAAAAATGAAATAAACAAGAGGTTAAACAAATGAATAAATAAAAGGTTTTAAAAATACATAAATTAAATAAATAAATAAGTCGGACCACGCCACACCACTGCTAACACAAATTAATCCCACACTCTAGTATTACCTGAAGCCGAACTGACGATCCCGATGAATGTTGTAACTACCCCCTTGGCTACCAGGGCGTTGCTGTTGGCCAGAGCAGTAGGGAGTGCTTCCCGGATACGCGTCTCGGCGCCCACCTGGTCGACGATATCGGTGCCGATCTTGACGAGGAATCTTATGAATGGCAACACGCTTCCGTTCCTGAAATTATGATATGATAATAATAAAATCATAATTAGCTACATTATACATATAGAGCGCAGTTATGTATACCATGATGTGACACTTCAAACCCATATACAATAATATCGCATTCTTTCTCAACACCCTGGGGAGCATACTAGCCATACGGTATGCTGCAAATGGCGCAAGGCAAAGAACTTATATATCGCAAAACCCGGCACTTGTCGGTATTCATGTTTGGAAGAAATTGGCATTTTTAAGTTCACGTAATGTAAAAGACTTATGTTTGTAAAATTGAAACAGTCATATCTTTGCAAATTATTGTCCGATTTTCTAGGAAGAGGTATCACAGTAAAGCTTGTTATGAGGCCTTTATCATGGTTTGGAAATATAAATGTTTCTTTTTGCCGAAAAAGAGTTTTGCTATATTCGTTTAACACCCGAGAATGATACCCATTTATACACCTGGGTAAAGAGCAACAATGCTGATTTAATATATTGGTATGGAGGACATAAATGCCGGGGCATCGCTCGGTTTTTCAATTAATGTACCGTGATTGGAAGCCAATCGTTCCACATATGATGATAATAATGAGAACGGTGTAAGTTGGCCTGGAAAACACGAAAAGTCACAATTTTGTTCAGATTCAGGTTCAATAATAACTTTGGATTTTTCAAGTGCGGGTGGTTCTTCTATTTAAAAGATATTTTCATTCATAATAGAGGGATAGTGGACTATTTGTTTACACTTACATCAATTTAATTAATCAAATATTGCGAAAGCTTAAAGTTAATCATAATGATGATAATACTATTCTGGCTTTATAAAACGCCTATCACGTTTGATAATCATCTGTATAGCGCTTTACGTTGATATTTTACCCCGGTCATCGGATGCATTCTGCAATCAATCCATCACACAAAGTACACGTTATCCACTCCAGCCAGGCAACCTTGTAGGCGCGCACAAGCTTAAAGGGGTAGTTCAGTTATTTCGTGCAGCGCCCTCTATACCAAAACTGAACTACCCCTTTAACATTTGTATAAATATCGCACTTACTGGAATCCAGTGACTTCGATCCCCAAAACATTGGAATCGCCGGCTAAGTTCGTGGACAGCTGTAAAAAAAAATATAATAATAATAATTTTGATGTCATTGCATGTTTTAACAGAAACTATTTCAAAGTTGGGTTTCGTAAGTTGTACTTATTGCTTACAAATAGAAGGCGAGTTGAGAGAAAAGGCCCTGGATACTGTTTTCCTTACGACATATTATGACAGGGCAATTTATAAACATACAATAATTACAAAATAATACAATTTTTTAAACAAAAGCATATTAGCACACGGATCTTAAAGGGAGAGATCCACTTTTGCAAGCCAAAATTCAAAAGTTGCGAGGTTATTGTCTTATATGAAAGGAAATGTCATTTAATAGCATGCCTGAAAAAATTAGGGCTTGAAATCTCTTTTTCGTGGAGTTATAGACCTAAAACTGAATAAACTGAGGGACGTCGGTTAATTAGGTACATACGTATTTTCGGCCGGTGAGTAAGTTCGTACATAGATTTCACGGAGTGCCAGATCGGTATGCATGACCCCTACGTAACCCGCGCTAGCTACGTGACCCGCGCATAAGTACTAATGTGTGAGCGTTTACCAAGCAAAATACCCAAACATCGCTTAAACTGACTACATGTAATTATATATTCTTTCTTTTTGAGATCTTTTTCCGTGACATACGTTAACAAATGTCGGCTTCTCAATACCTTTACGAGAATTAGTACTATATTGTTGTAATATTATGCTAAATCAGTTGAACTCCTTTATTGACCGATATATGGTTTAAATGGAGGGACGCATTCGTTTTTCATTCGTAGAATCCAAATTAGAGGGCTGTTCGCTCTGATTTTTTTTTTGCGTGTTACATTGATCCCCATCCGTCAACTGAAAGCTGTTCAGACGTTTTGTAAAAGTGGACCTGTCCCTTTAACAAAAACATAAATCAGAATTAACGTATTGTCTTACCTTGTTTAAAATATGCCAATAATATAAATTAATATTTGAGTATACTTTTGATGTGATTTGTTTTTAATTTATTTCAATAATTCACAAATTGTACCTATTTTTTAACAAGTAAATATACGAAAAAAAAAAACACATTTATATTCATGACTAAAATACAATATTGAATGCACAAAAGACTAACACGCATATAATAATTCTGAAACATAAGGTGAATTATGGGGGAAGCAAAAAGAAGCAAAGCCGCTTGTAAAATATTTGGTTCCAATATTGGAATTTGGAATTTGGATGCCTCCCTGCATCTTATTTTGTAAGATTACTGTTAACTTCAATTATAATGCACGCACGGTATGTACATCAAATTTGGGGGAATATTTGGTTTGATTGATGGATCAAAATAGTTAAGGCTCGTTATCGGTTTGGACGTAACATCTTTGATAATGAGTCATCTTAAAAAAGCTAAATTCTAAAAGACGCTGAATCAGAATTGAGTTGATGGTCGAAAACGAAACGGGGAACAATATTCATATAATTCCATATAGACGTGTGAACAAAGCCGGGGTAATAAATGCGACTTTCTGCAAGATTAATCAGGCAGATTTAGCGCGTTTTGGGGATTAAGGTCTTGATATAATTTTTCCAACGTTATTTGAAGTATGGATGAACCAATGAACTCACATCCGAGACAACCGTGCTGGCCAGATCTTGATAAGCCGGGGTCGTCGAGTCGAGAAGGTCGTTGACGAATACCTCGTTCGCTAGCCTGATGACGGCATCAACCTCGGCCGTTTCTTTTGTTTGGAAAAAAAAGGAAAAGTGAAACTTACAAGTGATGGACCCCGTTGCAGAAAAAGATACAATCGATTGTAGGTTACAATTAATTGTACGTCAGTTCATGTGTTCTAAATGCGCACATCTGACTGGTTGAAACGCGCAAATTGTCTGACTTACAATTGATTGTAACTTACAATCGATTGTATTTCTGCAACTGGGCCGTGGTCTGGAAATTTATTGAAATACGTAATGGGGCCAACATTTACATTCTATTTACCCTCGTGTAAGTAAATGTTGTTTTCTACCAAAAATGTTTAAATATATGATACAATATCTAACAAATTAGAGAAACTTCATTCTAGCCACTTATGTTTTCTGTATTTGTATATATTATAACGTAACATAATGATTGTTTCTAAATAAATAATACTTTGTAGATAATAACAACCCTTTCTGTAAAATGACACACTTTTTAAGAATTGCTTAATACAGTATCTATATGCCCAAGAAAAGCGAATAATACCAGTTACAACAAGACAATGGACATCATTGCCCCCTCACCATAGAGATATATCCCCTTCCCCACCACCACCACCACCACCACCACCACCACCACCACCACCACCACCACCACCACGCCTAATCTGCCTCCCTGAATAAATAAAAACTCTTCGCCTTTCGATTGGATTGCTAGACCAGACTATACGAGTAACGCAATGGGTTCCATGGGAACGTCCCCTATTCAAGGATATTTGTGGCTCAATGGTTGAGTATATACCAGTCTAGCAATCCGGAGGTCTCAGGTTCGATTCCCGGCGAAGTCTATTTTCTTTTCTCATTTGCATTAATGTAATTTTTAAAAAAGTACAAACGAATGACTCACGTGTTTCACACGTGGTCCCTGTGTAGCCCGTGGGACAACTGCAGGCGTCGTTCACACAGGAGCCGCCATTGAGACACGTGATCGTACCGCACACCGTTGATTCGCCATCTTTGTTGATAGTCATATTAAAAATAAACAAAGAAGTTTATGATGGTAAAGATGATATGCTCGGTGGATTTATCTTTGTTTTGTTGAATTAATGAAAAAATACCTGCGTGTCAATTTATTATTTACGAATTTGTAATAAACGCCCTAAAATTGAGCCTTGGGCTAAAATGATCGCACCACTTATTCTGAGACCAGTCATGTAAAACACTTGAGTCTATTTTATTAGTCAAACTATGATTTGTATATTTTAATAAAAAAGTGAAATTGTACAACGTGTGGCCTTTAACAAAAATTTGAATAAGACATTTAATACAATGCGTTATTTGACAGATATTTGTCACGTATCCATTGTTTGGCAAAACAGCTCCCATTTTTGACGCCATCTTGGATTTTTAAATAATTATGTATCTTCATATTAGTATAGCGTTTCAAAATGGAAGGGCATGTGTTTAAGAGCTCTGCCAACAAAAAGTCACTCTTTTCTACTGTAGGCCCTTCGCATTAACGTTTTACGAATATTGTTGAATGTTCATTATATAATCTAAATAAAACATATAAAAGATAGTATTACATGTCAATAATTATAAAGAGATATGAGCACATACCTGTATTTCCTCTCGGGACTGAAGGTCGAAGCGAGATATGTGTGCAAAAAAGCAAAAGGTGAGAACATTAACAAGAATGAACATGAATGATGCACCTAATATACCTAAATCATTTAATATATCCACAGATAGATTCCTTAACAGGGCCCCGTTGCAGAAATAGATACAATTGATTGTAAGTTACAATTATTTGTAAGTCAGATCATGTGTTCTACATACACAAATCTGATTGTTGAAAAGCGCAAATTTTCTGACCTACAATCAATTGTAAATTACAATCGATTGTATCTTTTTCTGCAACGGGGCCAAGATCGTATTGGTAGTTTCAATAATAACAATACAAATCTGATTTTGTTATACAGACTTAGTATACCATTCTATTTGGGACATGTAAGACATATTTTATTTCATTTTATTTGGAGCAACCTTTTTCCTCTAATGCAAACATTAATTGACAATTACCATCGACAATGTGAGCGTGTCGGGCAAAGTTACCCGCCGAACAGGAAAATGAGGGCAGATGATTATAAACTGGATATTTATTACGACATAACAACATTTTCATTGTGATATGCCAACAATAATTTAATAATAAACAGTGTGCATACGTACAATTCATACAATTTACGACAGAGGGATAGTTATCAAAGCACATGAAAACAAAAAATGCACTGAATTTATGATATACATGCATGTAACAATCGAAGCTTATAGAATGTGCGTCCATCTAAAAAATCATGATAATAGTTATCATATTGTAACTCAAATAAATAAACACACTAATACTTATATAACAAACTTATTGTATACAAAACGTCATGAAATTACTTATATACATCAACATCAACGCAATCGCAACAGTCATTGACATTGACATTGACATCGACGTGTATCAATAATTATATCAATTTCGAAATCAATAATTATGAACGTCAGGTAAGTGTGAGAAGGGCGTAGACTCGATTTTCCTAAACTGAGTTTAGAACCATAGATCTTTCAGGTCGGACCCTACTCTAACAGCTAGTTCAAAAACATGATGCCACTTTTTTTGGGAACATACTTATTCATGATTTTGGAAATATAATTCAATAGGAATATTAGACATAGTTAGATTGGTTTTCTACAAGGCTCCCAAACTTTAAACCCGATTATTTTAGAAGTTCATAAGATAATTTAGCGTCCTTCTCTTTCTCGTTCGACGAAGTATACTTACGAAGTACGGCGAGCAGCACCACGCCCACGACGACGCCTATGAGGATGAACAGGACTATGATACAGGCGACGAAAAACATCATCTTCCTGTACTGCTCGGCCGCCATCATTTCTTCGAAGCGTCGATCCTTTCCGGCGTACCGATCGTCGATCTTCGGCTCTCCTCGGAAGCCATCGTGAACGTACCCGAAGAACATGTTTGGATTCGGACTCTCTTGGACCTGGAGAGCGCCGGTTGACGATGAGGACGCTGTTTGAATGAGAGGTCCTCCGCTGCGGCGTGACTCTCGTGCTGGTGCGAAGGCCCCACCCGAAGGCGCGAATGCGTCCCTGGATTTGGGGTATTCGTACGATTGGTTGTAGCTCACATTCTGCCCGTATGTGGCGTTATTGCCGGACATCTATGTTTGTTGGGGGGAAAATGGAGAGATTTTTGAATTTTATTATATGAATAATTGTTTGTGTATGTTTGTACGTATGTGTGTGTGCGTGTGTGTGTGTATGTGTGTGTGTGTGCGCGCGTGTGTGTGTGTGTGTGTGTGTGTGTGTGTGTGTGTGTGTGTGTGTGTGTGTGTGTGTGTGTGTATGTGTGTGTGTGTTTGTGTGTGTGCGTGTGTGTGTGTGTGTGTGTATGTATTTAGGTGTTTGTGATCTTTATTTACGTTTGGTGTAAGAATTATGTTGGAGTGGAGACTGGTAGTGGCGGTAAGAGCTATATCAATGTTCAGCAATGTTGTTCTCCAAATATCTAAATATGATGTAATTTGTATTCCAGATCCAAATGTATATACACCCACGCCCATATGCACCGTTTCATTTCGCACAACTTGGTAAAATAAATGTGTTTCGAATACATACAACCAGTGGCGTACCCAGGATTTTTTCAGGGGGGGGGGGTTATTTTGTAACATTTTCGAAGCCGAGACCAAGTACCTTAAAAGTTTTCGAGACCGAGACCAACAAGACCGTTAGTTGAGAATCCTCTAAGCGGGGGGTGTCCGTAGAAAATGTTCAAAGCCGAAACCAAGTACCTTCAACATTTTCGAGACCGAGACCATGGTCGGTCAACAAATTTCGAGGCCGAGACCAAGACCATTGGTTGAGAATCCTATCAGCGGGGGAGGGGGGGGGGGGGGGGGGGGTGTCCGTATACAATTTTCAAAGCCGAGACCAAGTTCCTTCAACATTTTCGAGACCGAGACCGGGATTCTTCGCAATTTTCGAGGCCAAGACCATCGCTAATGATGATCGAGACCGCTAAAAAGTGGTCTGGAGACCAGCTACAGCTTGACCCCCCCCCCCCCCCCCCCCCCCCCCCCGGGTACGTCTATGCATACAACAACAATTATTGCAGCTTTAGTGAAAGTAAATGTAAATTCATGATTTATTTTAAGATGATCCATTTTCCTAACATAAGTGCAAGGTCAATGGCATAAGAGAATTACACCAAGAGGTTTTAAATTAACACATCTGCTCAGAAATTAATTGTTAACTTTCCGATTGACCGGGATATTTTGCCTGACAATCGTGCTGGCATTGCCCATGGTAAATTGTGCGATGAATGTTTGCATTCGAGGTACACTAGCGTATACCGTCCCATATAAAACGTGTTAATATTACATTGAAAACTTGCCCGGCTCTGTTGTATCTAACGCAAACACTTGTTTTGTTTTACAATTATAACATTACTGGTCCAAATAAGATAGTAGAACAAACACTGTGCATCCCAGAACCTTGCTGTTTTGTTAGTTATTTGTAAGATTTTGAAAACTTGGTTATATGCCACAAAGTATGCGGCAATGCCTACCATGTGTGTGTTGTTTCACCTGGAGGCGAGATCCGTCATTATGAAGGGGAGTGCTAACCTTCTTTCCTTTCCTAATTATACAGGCATACGCACACGCACACATACATACAAATTTTCCCGCCCTTCCCTATCTCCTCCTCCTCCTCCTCCGCCTCTCCTCCGCCTCTCCTCCGCCCTTCCCCATGTTCCCCTCTCCTTCCCTTTCTCACTCGTTATTTGGATATAAGTGTATGTCTATATTTTTTCTCTTTATCGTTTGAACTCTAACAAATCTAGGTGCATGTTCCGAATATAGCGCCCAAGAATAGCCATTTTATCCGCTCGAACGCCTAGCATGAATAACGGCAGTACAACGGGGCGGCATGACGTTACGTACCGTTTGCATAACCTTCGCCCATTGTGGCGTTGCGTTCACATTGTCTGGCGGATACATAATACTACTTATTTATTATTGAGTGGGTTTGTATAATTGAGTCTATCGCGATGGTGCAATGCAGTACCTGCCCAATGTCGCAGGACGTTTTTCCTAACGATATAAAGAATAAAACGTCATACTATTTTGGAATGATAAGCTGTAACTTATACTTGGCATCCGGCCATCCGTATAATATTGTTTCTTGTAAATCTTGAAATCGATTTATCAAAAGAGTAAAAAAAAAATCCTTCAGAACATACATTTTCATTCATCAATTTCATGTCATTTATTATTTTTCAAGTTTATGAGTAACAGTATATTCTGATATTGCCGTCGGTTCATTGAATTTCGAGCGGGTTACTGTAATAAAGCATGTTAAAACAAATCAATCATTGAAATCCCCCATCATGCTGTCTCAGTTTCAACCACTCTATCCGTATGTTTGTGTGTTCGTTGATATAAATGTATTATGATAATTATACATTTTTAATATTGACCAATTATTTCGATTCGCCTATTTATATCGATCCCATTCCTTGGATAAATAAAACATATGTATTAATCCCCCCCCCCCCCCCCCCCCCAATCACTCAGCACCACTAAATAAGAATAATACATATAACATGTACAGAAGTTTGTGGGATCACATATATTAATACAATCTACATTATACCAATATAGGTAATTAAACTCATAATGATAAGCGTTTAATTGGCTATATTTCATAATTTGTCGTTCCTAATTATGTTAGGAAAAAAATTTATAGATGGTTAATCGCAAACCCTGTCTTTTCCTCTTTACAACTTTTGTTCCCCTTTGCACACTTTATTTTTGTTATGGAATAGCTTCAATAATATTAACCACGCCCTTTGTGTTTCCATTAACCGTACCATGTTTTCGTTATCCTTTGTGATGGTTCTTGTCGGCGGCAGGATTCCTTATACGATGACTGGAATACATAAAGTTCGAACGAACTTTGATAACACTTGATTTAAATCAAATTATATTTTCGTATATTCTATGTATGATCATTTATGTCCATATTTTCAGTAAACTTCCATCATTTAAACCTGTTTACTTGTTATACAAGACTTTTCAACCGTTTCATTTTCACAGATGTATTTTTAAGTAAACGTTCAATGGAAGATAGAATACAACTCAAATGTCATCGTGGTATATATTGTCATGAAATAATAATAATGATAATATAAATAATAATATATTTATAGAGCGCAAATTGTCATGAAGCCTATAAGCGCTAGTACTTTTACCCCGTTCAACGGATAAACACTACAATCATGCCTGCACATACAAAGTGCCCATTCTCACTCCCTAGGGAGTATTCCAGCAAGTCGCCTGTTATGCGCACACACGTAACGCCTTCAATCTTTATTTATATAATTCAAGTAGTTTCTGGACGGATTTAAAGCAAACAAACTTTTATTTATGTTGGGTTACGATTCTTGAAGCGCACTCTCGCGCTAAGCTTCATGATATATTCGAAAATACGAAAATAATGGCAATTGGATCGTGGCAACGACTGGGGATTATGTAGGGAATATTAGCTTTAATATTCAATTGAACGATGTTCGTCCAGACAATGCTAATGACCAGCACTACAGTTTATGGGAAGAACCGTCATCAAAAAACTCTATGTCTCAGTAATAAGATTCAACGGTCTGGTCATGATCTGAAGCCAGGTCTCGGGTTTGATTTCCGGGGAAGCCCGACTTTTTTCTTCCTTTTTTTTTTGGTGCTCATTTTCAATTTGATTAATTTCTGATAAATTCAAACAAAACTTCCCAGAGATAATTTCAAATAAATAGGAAAGAGCAAATGAAATTGGCTTCGATCCGCGCGGAAATCGAGCCCGACACCACCACATTGCTAGACGGGGGTTCTGACTACCACTGCATGACCACCCGTCACCACTATACTAAAAGCTCTAATGATTATAGGTCACTTTCACTAAGTCTTTTTGTTTAGAATGATAAAGAGTTCAGTTTGATGTGAAATAAAAGTTAAACTAGGTTTATTGAGGTTTTGATACTTAAAATGGGTTTGTCACTCTCTTGGCAATTATAACAATTTAGATTTGTATACATATTTGAAAAGGAAATCATCTCTAGATTGTACTTGATACACTAATCACGAAATATTACACTATTAGTTGGTCTAATTATGTTTTTTTTAATTTTCGCTGAATAATAATAATAATAATAATTGCATTTATATGGCGCTTTATACGGGCGTTTCTAAGCGCACTGGTGGTCTGTCTAAATAAAAAAACTAGTAAACACAATAGCATAAAAACAATACAACACCAAAGTCAAAGTAACAAATAAGAAATAACAAATACATGTATATATAATACAATACTTAATAACTAACTGTGTGCGCCTCCAGAAAATTACAACTGCTTAAAAAGATGAGTTTTGAGGAGGATTTTAAATGATTCGATAGATGTGGCATTCTGAATATGGGGTGGGAGTTTGTTCCAAAGGGTGGGGGCAATGGACGAGAAGGCTCGGTCACCATAACGAGTTTTTGTACGTGGGCCATGAAGTAATTGGAGAGAGGAAGATGAACGGAGGGCTCTGGCAGAAGAGGAGGAACGAAGGGAGACTAGGTCTTGAAGATATATGGGGGAAAGATTATGTGTGATTTTATATTGTGAGAAGTAGGATCTTGAAAGTAATGTGGGAATGGACCGGTAGCCAATGAAGTGAGCGGAGAACAGGGGATATATGGTCATGTTTCCTTCTAAAGGGCCGGTCATACTTGCGGTAGTGGACGTAGTTGAACGTAGTGGTGGCTAACGTTGTTGATCGTAGTTGAACGAAGTTGAAGGTAGTTGAACGTACTAGCATCCGTATCGTACCGTATTGGTCTGTGATGCTAACTTGGTATTAACACGGGGGAGCCGTGATCTTCGATTTAATTTTTGAACATGTTCAAAAGAGCGGTACGTTAAAGGCATCCGTAGTAATATTTACTAAACCGAAGTTTAACGTAGTCTAACGAAGTCTAGCGTAGTCTAACGTACTTCGTTACGTACTTAAATGTACCCTCGCGTACTCTACCGTACTCTACCGTGCACAACACCAGCATCGACAGTCTTGATTCAGACATGTTTAATTTTTAAAAATAAGACAAATTTCACAGACCTCCTATGTTTGAAAAACAAGCGCAATGGCCGTACCACACCGCCGGTTGGCT
The DNA here is from genome assembly GCA_037951105.1 of Echinarachnius parma. Taxonomy (NCBI): domain Eukaryota; kingdom Metazoa; phylum Echinodermata; class Echinoidea; order Clypeasteroida; family Echinarachniidae; genus Echinarachnius; species Echinarachnius parma. Next base: position 20,811 of record JBAMJV010004163.1, on the reverse strand, counting down.
GTTATACTCCGTGCGGGGTTGCTATTTACCGTAGATTGACGTTCTTTAGCGTAGTCCAGCGTAGTGGCTACCGCAGTCTCTCGTACTCAAGCGTAGTCAGACGTACCACTCCGTACCTGTCCGTGAGCAAGCTGTACCCACATTAGCGTAGTCTAGCGTAGTTTAATGTACTTAAACGTACTTATCCGTACCCTTCCGTGGCCAACCACCGTACCTTAACGTAGTTCAACGCAGTTCCACATAGTTTAACCTAGTTTAACCTAGTTTAACGTACTTACACCACGTTTGACCCACATCAAATTACCCTACGGATCACTACGTCCATTACCGCAAGTATGACCGGCCCTTAAGGGTGACTAATATAGCGGCTGAATTTTTGATACGTTGGAGGGGAGATATATGAGAAAGAGGGAGGCCGGCGAGGAGGGAGTTGCAGTAGTCCAGATGAGAGGAGACGAAGGCGTGGACGAGTCGCTCAGCGGATGATTGGTCAAGCAGACGCCTGATCTTCCCTATTTTGAAAATACCCCAAGAGGCAGATTTGCAGATGTTTGTGATATGGTGTTTAAAAGTTAAGTGTTTGTCCAAAGTAAAGCCAAGGTCTCTAACACATTCAGAAGTCTTTATTATACATACTTCATGTACTTTTCATTTTAAAGGGACCCACACCCCACGGTAATACTTCTTATACATGAAAGATTATAGTTTTAGTACTCCATTCCACCAACAAGTTCAGAAAAAATAGGTTTCCAGACAAATTTTATAATTTGATAACTCATCATCATACTCAAGAATGTGTTCATGGGTCTGCAGATTGTCTGTTGTCTAGGACTTATGCATCTTCCGTGATTATATCGTCTCCAACCGTACGCGTCTATAGAATTGGCGCACTCGCAAACCTTTGGCGGCTATGGAACCAAAGGCCCTGTTGGTTCCGTAATTGTTTGTGATAACTGCATTCTTTATGAGTTAAACAAGTCTGTGCATAGTGTTTGACATCTATTTAATATCAAACTATGGTACTAAAACATATAAGCTTGTATTGTTTGCTGAGTGGTGGTCCACTTTAAAGGGGTCTATTAACATTGTCAAAATCCACAAAAATATAAACGGAACGTACAACTCCATCGGTTTACACATTCTAAGTTATATTTGTATTGCCAATACAAACATGGAACCGATCTCGGTTTTCTAGAATTCTTTTCCGTTAATAAAAATATTTATGATTAAAATTTTCGGATTTGATATATTATCCACTTGATAATGTAATCCGTGTACAAAGCCAGTGCAATGAGTTATCAAATATGTTATCAAATATGCATTTTCGCTCATTACTCAGTTATATGACATTCATTGACCATTTCAATTTTTACACATCACTCAGCGGGCATATGAGATTACACATATACATTCATTCTTAGATATTTTGCACATTTAAACAAATGTCAAAATCCAATTTATGCATAACCCGAGTTGCAAACTAGAGTCTGATCGTGTCAATCTTTCTTTGTTTCAGCACGTGACAGGTGGAACAATTTTCCTCTCGCTAAGAAGCGAACTTGAATTGTGGCTAGTTTTAATAGGAAATAAAATGCAACTAGTTGTAAAAGCTTCATAAAGTATTACTACTAATAATGATAACTTTACAGTAATGTTATACCATGAACAACGCGAGCATCTGTCAGCAGATACTCGTGACGCACAATCTGGGCAATTCAAACCTGCTCAATTAGCTCAACTATACTACCCGGGGAGAATACTATCCGCGAGCAACCTATTCGGCGCATCAGGCTAGGGTTCACCCAACAAAGTTACCCAAATATACTCCTAGGTAGGCAGCAGCAATGTGAATGAAATGTCTTGTTGAAGGGCATAAATGCCAGGGTGTCGATAGGGTTTGAACTCGGCTCCCGTGATTTGCAGTCAGGCGCTTTTCCGATCGTGCCACAAACCTCCACCTGTCATGCCTGTAGTCGTATATTAGAATTGTTACCATATTCCAACCAAGTATTATTGTTTACTTACTAGTTAATTTATATAATTGGTCGTTTATTCTTCATTCGTTCCATAATATTTACCACACCCCGTTCACACCAACCCTCTCCCTGTCATAGCGCCCCCCCCCCCCCCCCCGCCACTCTCCACCTCTCATTTTCTCTCACACTGGTTATACGAGTTTTCTTTAGATCATTATTTTGAGCTATTTATCTGTTCTCATGTGTACAACAACATAATTGTGGATTTAGAATGCCCTCTACTTTTTCTACACATATTTAAGGGATAGTACAGTTTTGTTTTACAGGAAGCTTCAAGAAATATGCATGTGTGAGGTTATGCAAAACTTAGTGTAATTTTCAAATGTAAAATACATTTGATTTGATCACAATCGGTTTAGAAACAGCTGGAATAATCAATAAAATCCTGTTAGAATAAATGTGTGGCCCACATTTATTTGATAATGTATACATAATGCCTACACATTTTCAAAAATATACCAAATAGGTTTTAACCAATTGTTGATGATCTCTGTATTGAACTATTATTTTTTTTAAAACACCACATTCACAATTTTTTAATAAGAAATAGTAAACAAAAATCTGTTTCAGAGGTTGCCCCCTTAAACGGCTGCTTATTGAATGATAACAGGCTCTCAACCTAGCCGTTTGCAAGCTTGTCTTCCTTTCAAACATGGTAGAGTTATAACTATTATTTTGTAATGACATGGTGCAATTTTTGCTAATAAATTCGTTTTGACCAAATCTGTTCAATCCCTTTAATTATTTTATTTGATGAATACGATTTTAATCTTTCATATCCATATTCATTGTTGCATTTTTATAAAGTCTTCTTAATATTTGATTGTTTAATATGTATATGAAGGTTGTACTTTGTATTTATTTATTTGTAAAGACTACCATAGTTTTTTAACAGTCTAATCAGGTTCGAGCTGCCCCTTCTAATTAAAAAAATCTCAAAATTGAAATACAAATTTGACAGGTGAAGTAGCATTTATGCCACAAAAAGTATCATTATAAATTGTTGTTGTTTGACGATATTGGTGCCATGAATCTAGAAATTGTATTCCGAGGCGCATCATATTGTACGGTATATTATTGAAGTTATTATAATTACTGTAGCCAAGCTGCCTGATCACGAAGTAAAATAGGGTTTGAACTCGGCTCCCGTGATTTGCAGTCAGGCGCTTTTCCGATCGTGCCACAAACCTCCACCTGTCATGCCTGTAGTCGTATATTAGAATTGTTACCATATTCCAACCAAGTATTATTGTTTACTTACTAGTTAATTTATATAATTGGTCGTTTATTCTTCATTCGTTCCATAATATTTACCACACCCCGTTCACACCAACCCTCTCCCTGTCATAGCGCCCCCCCCCCCCCCCCCGCCACTCTCCACCTCTCATTTTCTCTCACACTGGTTATACGAGTTTTCTTTAGATCATTATTTTGAGCTATTTATCTGTTCTCATGTGTACAACAACATAATTGTGGATTTAGAATGCCCTCTACTTTTTCTACACATATTTAAGGGATAGTACAGTTTTGTTTTACAGGAAGCTTCAATAAATATTCATGTGTGAGGTTATGCAAAACTTAGTGTAATTTTCAAATGTAAAATACATTTGATTTGATCACAATCGGTTTAGAAACAGCTGGAATAATCAATAAAATCCTGTTAGAATAAATGTGTGGCCCACATTTATTTGATAATGTATACATAATGCCTACACATTTTCAAAAATATACCAAATAGGTTTTAACCAATTGTTGATGATCTCTGTATTGAACTATTATTTTTTTTAAAACACCACATTCACAATTTTTTAATAAGAAATAGTAAACAAAAATCTGTTTCAGAGGTTGCCCCCTTAAACGGCTGCTTATTGAATGATAACAGGCTCTCAACCTAGCCGTTTGCAAGCTTGTCTTCCTTTCAAACATGGTAGAGTTATAACTATTATTTTGTAATGACATGGTGCAATTTTTGCTAATAAATTCGTTTTGACCAAATCTGTTCAATCCCTTTAATTATTTTATTTGATGAATACGATTTTAATCTTTCATATCCATATTCATTGTTGCATTTTTATAAAGTCTTCTTAATATTTGATTGTTTAATATGTATATGAAGGTTGTACTTTGTATTTATTTATTTGTAAAGACTACCATAGTTTTTTAACAGTCTAATCAGGTTCGAGCTGCCCCTTCTAATTAAAAAAATCTCAAAATTGAAATACAAATTTGACAGGTGAAGTAGCATTTATGCCACAAAAAGTATCATTATAAATTGTTGTTGTTTGACGATATTGGTGCCATGAATCTAGAAATTGTATTCCGAGGCGCATCATACTGTACGGTATATTATTGAAGTTATTATAATTACTGTAGCCAATTGCCTGATCACGAAGTAAAATTAAAGGGGTAGTACAGTTTTGGTAAGGCTGAACTTTAGTAACCAAACCTGGACAGTAGCATTATAAACTAATAGTTATAACTCCACCATGCTCGAAAGGTATACAAAATTACAAACGACTAAGTAAAAAGCCCGTTATCATTCAAAAAGAGCTATTAAAACACAAGAGGGCGCTTTCTAAAAAGGCATTGGTTTTCACCATTTTTCATACAAAATTATGCATGTTTTATTGAAACAATGATTAAATAGAGAGATCATCAACAACTATTTAAAAAACGCTTTTGAAAAATTTTTAAAAAGTGCAAGCATTTTTTTTATTTTTTGAAAAAAACATCCAATTATTTGGGCCCCAAATAATTATAAGATCAGATATATGTATTGATATTACAGCCGTTTCTGGGTCGATTTTGACCAAATAAAGTTCATTCTGCCATTAAAATTGCATGTTCTCTCAAATTCGACACTCAGTTTTTCATTACCTCACAAAAAAATTGTGATGAGCAGCGCCCTCTCTACCAAAACTAAACTACCCCTTTAAACATGTATTTCATGAGACTAGGGTTAATATCAGTGTTCTAGTCGAGTCCACAAGTTCCAAGGCCGAGGCCACTATCGAATGTCATCGTCCGATACGGTATACATTCGGCTTCGAGTCAGAGTCCCAGTCCGCTCAAAAGCGGTGTTGAGGCCTAAACTCGACTCTAACACTTTTTTTATTTGCATTTCCATTCTTTACAAGTAGATTACTACTTTGAAATGTTATGTTCGTATACGGGTCAGAATTTTGAAAAGTGCACTTTTCGACCCCAACAGGGTAAAATTCAATTTATTTTTTTAATTTAAAGACATCTATCTAATGTGAAAGCATGGAATCCTAGCTTCCAGGCGTACCCCATTATACTGGGAAAATCCATGTGGTTCCGTTTTTATTCACCGTTGAAGTAACCCATCTCCAAAAGGCGAACGTCCGTGAGGGATTATGTAGATATAGATTTAGAACCCATATATCTAATTTATTTTCTGTCATATACAGCTTATATTTTGACAATTTACTTCTAAGACTTGCTTCTCTCTGTATGCCAAACGAGGATTGTGTTTTATTTGCCAAATAGAAAATACAAACGTCCAAACTTTTACTGAATTGTTATGTTTGTTTAAAATTAATGTGTTATTCAGAACCTTTGCTTTACTTTAGCCGCATTTTTTAGGAACGCATCTATATACGCTCGTATTCCCGTACCACACACTTCAATGTGCATGTTAATAGGATAAATTGCTGTCTAGATCATAATATTGCATAATTACATGACCAAAGAGAGTATAGTTTTCATCACGGACGTTCCCATATCGCTCACGGACGTTCGCTAGAAACAAGAATGATCCCTAATGATCTGATCTCATCCAAAAGAGTTTCTATTCTTCGCAAATGGCTTTAAAACAGGGTCATTATACAAACAAACTTGAAAATTGCAATAAATCTGTTTAAATAGTTTGGTTTTTACATGGACCTGGTCGTTATAATGAGTCCTATTATTGGTTGGAATTGACTTAATGCTTATAGAACAATATGATGATAATACTTTATCTATTCCTATTATATTTAAGCCAGAGACTATGCATACATCCTAGTCAGATATAAAAGTAGCATGTTCCAAGTCGCCTGGTCCCTCTTTCTTACTATTATTGTTTTTAATTGCAATTTCACGGACGTTCGGATACATTTCACGGACGTTCTCTGCCTGAACAGTCTTACATAAATTGATGACAACATTTATTTGAATCTCCTCTAGGCTCCAGACCAATATAAAACATATAAATTTATCAGTTGATATAATTTTAGCTATCTGAATTGATTATAATGAAATGTCTGCTACTTAACTATCACTCTTAGTGGACCTGTGGAAATCGTAACCCCTAATTTTACACCGGCTTTCCTCGGTTGGGCACTCTATAACATAAAGGCCACCATACTTCTGTAAATAAATGATTTTACAACATTTCCGCAATCATAAATAACATGTTTAATCAAAATAAAGGCCATTTTCCTGTCACCAGAATACAGTTTCTCACATGAGTCTTAATGTCACGGACGTTCGTATTAATTTCACGGACGTTCTCGAATTGCCTATAGTGGTACCCAAGTGTCCAATCTCGAGTCAATTCCTTACAGAAATAAATGTAAGTGCCAACATAATTTGTTAATATATGCATATCACACGTTTTTATATGTGCAAAACCTTGCCATATATATTTGAGATGTATTTTGACTTTGGGAAACCCATATATAAAAGTTATTTTGGATTGTGTATTCAATTCAATTCGTATGGTTTATTAATTGAAAATACATATATTTATCTTTTCCAGCCATAAATTTTCACAAAACATGAAACAAACTGAGGGTACCAAAAGCCATGAGCAAAGTAAATAATATACACGTAAAACTTATTTCTTAAATAAATACATAAAGAATGCCTTTTTAGATCATACATGTATATTATGTTTTGTATAAAGAAATATTAGACATAGAAACCATTACGCTAAATATTATACGCTAAACATATTATACATGTTTGTTATTGCATTTTATTTAGAAAGAATATCTTAATAAAATGTAATAACAATCGCATATATAATAAATTCAATCATTTTAAGGGCTAACTAAAGTAACTAAACGTGTTTAACATTTAAATCTAATTTGCAGAGATTATAAATTGTTTTATAACATATTTCAAAGTTAAATCTTGCAAATAATCATGTTGATAGTTTCCGATGTTTCCTGACCCACATCTTGTTTCCTAATTGTTAACCTCCAACCGGTTTCAATGTTTCAATTATAATTAAGAACAAGGCTAACCTTGAATGGTTTATTATAAATATTGCGCGAGCTAAAATTTAGTTGTACAATATTATAATGATTCTAGCAAAAAACAATATTTTTGATATATCAAGAAATAACAAAACAGACAATATTATAAGTATTATTACGATGAAGTCATCAAAATAATGCATAAATATTACACCAATCTTGCGCCATACAGCCATTTAGTTGGACTTAAATCCGACAGGCAGATGAGAAAACAGTCTCAAAGCCTGCAGCAGAGGAGGGGCCAACAGTCTCAAGTTTTGCAGAGGGTGGGGCAACAGTTTCCACACAGACCTTCGGTTGCAATGTTGTTACTTGTTACTGCGCCATATACCCCCTTTTTTATGTTTTGAACAGCTTTCTTTCGCTTGTAGGCCTGCGACTGTGCATAATCATAATCTTAGGGTTTGACTTCCTATAATACAATGTCCACGCTGCACAGATGGAAGTAAATATAATATCTAGTGGTATTACAAAACAGCTAAGCAAGTTGATCAAATGTAAAACGAACCTCCGTGATGGTGACTAAAAATCAACATATTCATGTGTGGTTGGCAATGACCTGGGTCGAAAGGCACACACAAGGGGCACCTGCTGTCAAAAAATTGTACCAGTACTTGAACTTTTACTAAGATTTGTGGGGCAATTAATGACGAACGAACGTCCGTGAGCACAACATTTCATAAGTTTGTTACAGTTAAATGACTTGCAGGAAATAAATCTATCTGGGATATGAGAGACATAACAATGTACTAACAACATCAAACGGTATCAACTTGCTGTGAGCGTTTAACATGGTAACATTATTAGAACAATTTTCATGATCGAACGTCCGTGAACGAACGTCCGAGCGAACGTCCGTATCATAAATAGTTGTCAAAAGGCTTCGAAAATGCCTGATATAAGTTTTTGGTTAGCTGCTTGCCAAATAAAATTGCTGTACCGGTGTCTACGTGCAGATAAGCAGCCTCAGATTCGTAACTGGGTCTACTCTTGCCGGACGTTCGTTTTCATCACGGACGTTCACGAAGATCAGTTTCGGCCCAAACCAAACATTGTATTTGATAGATAGTTTTCAAATAGGCAAAATACTGTGGCCCTACTGTGAGTTCATCAGACTGACCCCAGCAATTGATGACTAGGATGCACTTCGCTGAGCAGTGATGATACAAGACGACAGAACGTCCGTGACGAAATCCAGTATAATTTCATACAAAAAAATGTTACTCCGCGAGCAGGAGTAGTTAGCCAACAATTTTTGTAGAATGTGTTCAGTGGGTTCAACCCTTAGTTTTGGCAATAGTTTTTGTTTTGACAACTAAGTAGAATTCTGGTTGTATGGATTTTAATGTATCTTCACGGACGTTCACTTATTATGACCTTTCCTATTGAAATGTACCATGAGACCATATCAATGCCGCTCTACCGCCAATTCTTATGTGATACATGCTCAAGACATGTAAGATAGAAAATATAGACGTTAATGCCTTTAAAGTTGATTAATATTTTTTTTATCAGGTTAAAAAAAATCATAATTTTGTGGAAAATGCCAATTTATGCTATTTTTTCACATTTGAGGTCCTGTGGCATGAAACCAAATGTTTGAAATGATATAAAACTATACATTTTCTGAAAGCCTTAATAATTCTCTTTAATATGAGACCCAAAACAGGTATATCAGAGTTAATGGTGAGACACAGCAAATGATAGAAGCGCTCAAGGTCTGGAAATGGCTAAAAGTGCACTTTTCAAAAATCTGACCCATACACTTATATTAATATTAAGTGCAGAGAGGAATAAGAAAATAAATCATTAAAATTCGACTTACGTATCGCCGGTCGGAGCGTCTGTTCGCCATTTTAAAAGGAGGCGTCCCTTTTCTTGAGAAGTCTTCTCACCAATTATTGTTCCGTTCCTTTCCGAAAACCCTCTTATTTCAATCAGAAGTTTAGTTTCGATAACGAACAATCAACGGGAGATTTGTGGGATCTTTCAGCACGTGCATCTTCCCACAGTGCAAAAGGTGGACTGGTTTGGGCCGTGCGTGCGGGCTTCATGTAAAAATGCCTCATGTCCATGCAGCTATTGCATTGTCACCTAGTTGTATTATCTTTAAGACCCCTAAAGAAAAAAAAAACATGCATGGGAATGGACCAAACATCAAGGGTGGATATTTTGAAAGCGCTCTTTCTTTGACCCTCTCTCGCTCCACTTTCTATTCTTTTTATTTCACTTTTGTTATCAATGTTCGGAATGGATCCATGCAGAGTCACCGAATTCACTGACCCGGGGGGAGCATATTTGCACAAGACAGCCTAGTCGAATGACGCTTTCTGAAGTTTGAAAATTTGTAGCCGTGACGTTGTTCAAATAACTTGAATGGATCTCCGCTCCATTTCATTTCAAGAATGATGGGGAAAGTTATATTTAGCAAAATCGTTTTGTCTTTGGGGAGAAAAGTAGTAATTTGTTTGCTTATAAAGGTTTAAATGACGCATCGCCATGATAGTAGCGCTGCTAATAAAAGAGTTTTCTGAAACACGATGTAAGTAGTTTAATTAAATATATGATTTATTCCTTTTTCTTGGTTGCACAATTCACAAAATAAAGACACATTACAAAATCCCAATAAATGAAAATATATAAAGGCATAACAATTACATATCAAACAAGGGTACATATTATCATATTTAACCTAAAAACAACCAAACCTATCATTATATTTACTCGTAAAAATGAAAAATTTTAAGAGAAGTGTTCACATGTGAAACCGATAAAGTCATTTTTGTTTAAATACGCTTGTAAAGCCCTCCGCACACAGAGCCGACTCGACCCGATCCGACTGGTCAGGCTAGAGTCGGTTTCGCTCAGTCGTAGCCGATTCAACATGTTGAATCGGCCTCGAATGATCTCCGGACTCCGATAGTGTCCGAATTTTGGACGATTGCCTCAATGGCAACTGCTAGGTCAAAACTGTATGGCTTGCCTGCCATTGCAATGCAATGCAATGCATAAAATGATTTTGCATTGTAAAACATGACAGATTAAAATGAACCGAATGTAATAATACAAATAATGAAATTTATACTTCACCTCATGAATAATGTTTAGACATCTAAAACAAAAAATACCCGGCGGTGTCACTTCGCATTGTCCGTGTATACGCCTGATCGCTTACAAATTCGCGAAAAGGGCGTACATTTTAGCATGTGTTCGCAAACAAACAAAAGTTGCGGAAATGAAAAAAATAGTATTAATTTTTTTTTTTAATACGTTCGCGGAAAATAAAAAAAAAGTACAGATTTTACTAAATTGTTTGCAAAACTTGAAAACATGGTAGCTTTTCGTGAAGGGCCACAACTTATCTGTGTAATATAAAACGGGGCATTTCGGATAATGTGTAATCAAAATGCAAACAAATAGGGTATTTTTTATGCCAATGTCTACCCGTTTTTGTGTTAAAAAGGGGGTATAATTATCTAAAAATGTACGCAAAACTCCCCAAACAGGGGATCATTTTTCACCTCAGAACGAGCATGTGTCCTACCTTTGAATACGAATTGACATCGCCGAGAATGATTACATTATAAAAATGCACAAAAATCAATTATTTTATACAGAACACTTAATATACCTGTATTAACACCATGTAGAAAGACAAGATCACCAACAATACAATTATTTACATGAGCCATATACACACAGAGTGAAATTACTCGCTAAAATTCGCAATAATGATGGTCAAGTATTGCTCCAAAATGGAACAACATATGTTGTTCGTTCAAATACGAACTGTTTGTACCTAAATTGCCACGACTGCGTTTGAATTGAAAAATATATACATAAATAGTACATGTATTTCAAACACGTTTACTATATTTAACAGAAGTGTCATAAATTATATGAAATAAAAACCCAACGACAGAACGAACAGAGGACAATAACAAGTCATGAAATACGGGTAAAAACAAGTATTGCATATTGCATAATATAATCCCTGGTGCAAGGGCAATATAAATTTGTGTGATACCAAAAACATCGTATTGCACTGAAAACAGACCTTCATACAACAGCGCCGAAAATGTACCCATAACGGTGCCGCATCAAAACTAATTATATTACCCCTTCCACAAAAAAACAAATCATGTACACTGGACTCATTTTAAGACTGAACTCAAAAGCCACTGATCTAAATATATCTAAGCATTTTTTTTAGGCATAATTCTTTATCCTTTTACTTAACATTACGTCATTGTACACATACTTCGTTTATTATATACTATTATATTGTGTAAGCCAGTATCATTTTTATGTAACAGCGGTAAGAAAACCTGTAGTATTTTTATGTACACAGAATCGTCGTAACAATCCTGCACAAGACGTTCATCAATCAGTGATAATATTTTTTCAGTTCAGTTCAGTTCAGTTTATTTCACATCCATAAAATCAACAATTAACAATCGAATACAATTAAATACATGTATATACAAGCTATTTACAACATGTAATGAAAAAGGATATTGTACAACAGCAAACAACAAATATAGGTAATGGGTATTGCAGGGATGTGAGGGACCGGAAAAGGCCATTGGCCTGTCTAGGCTGGTCCCCTTTTTCTACAACACCATGAATTATATCATAAATAAACAATAATAAAAATGTTGTTCACAATAATACAACTAATATTTACAAACTACAAAGGCACACATATACAAACATACATACAGGCAGGCAAAATTAGGTTTTCGTATGAAATTATATGGATAAATTGTAACTTGATAATTGTTTACATTTAAATTTACGCTTAAAATTAAGTAATGTTGGACACACTTTTAAAAAGTCTGGTAGATTATTCCAAATAACTGACCCTCTATATCTAATAACAGTTCTAGAAAAACTATAACGAAAGAATGGAACATAAATTTTGTGTGAATTTCTAGTTGTATATACATTTATGTTTCTATTAAAAACAAAGTAATCATTAAAACAAATAGGCAAGTTAATTTTATCGTATACATAAGTGAACATAAAAGCGGCAACACTTATCTCATATAAATCATGAAGTTTTAAAATTTTCAATTTAAAAAATAATTTTTCTGTATGTGCTCTATAAAAAGAATTTGTTATAACCCTGACAACTCTCTTTTGTAATAAAAATATCTTTTGCATCAAATACATTGCACAATTGCCCCATACGATTATACAATAATTAAGATATGGTAAAATCATAGTATTGTACAAGTTTACTAGTATACGTAACGGCAATATAAATTTAAGTCTATTTAAAACACCAATTACTTTAGAGATCTTATTGGAAATACAATTTATATGATATTTCCAGGTTAAGTGTTCATCAATAATAATACCTAAAAAGGTTACTTGGTGTACTTGCTTTATTTCTTTTCCATTAATACATATCTTGATATCATCATCCTTCACATATTTATTTTTAGTTTTAAAAATAATATAGTTGGTTTTATCAAAGTTTATCAACAATTTATTGGCAAGAAACCATTTATGTATTTTAGCAATTTCACTATTTAATAAAATATTAACATGTACAGGATCTTTACCAGATACAAACAAGGTAGTGTCGTCAGCAAATAAAATAGAAGATAAAATATTACTGACAAGTGGCAAATCATTAATATACAATAAAAACAAGAGTGGTCCAAGATTTGAACCTTGTGGGACCCCAGTTAAAATAGAACTATGTTCTGAGTAAAATTTGCCCATACTAACAAATTGCCTTCGGTGTGTTAAATAACTTTTCATTAAAAGAAGAGGAATTCCTCTTACTCCATAAAAACATAATTTATTTATTAAAATATCATGATCAATACAATCAAACGCTTTTGAGAGGTCTAAAAATACACCAATTAAGAATTCATTACTTTCAAAAGCATTTGCTACTTTATCTGTAAAATCGAGAAGTGCATGGCAAGTACTATAACCTTTTCTAAAAGCAAACTGTTTCTCATATAAAATATTATTTTTACATATAAAACTAGTCAATTGAGTACATAAAATCATTTACTAAAAACTGATAAAACGGATATTGGTCTATAATTATTCAAAAGAGATTTATTGCCTTTTTTAAAAACTGGAATTACCTTAGCAATCTTCAGAGCATCTGGGAATATTCCATTTTCAAATGACAAATTAATAATATTACATAAAGGTGTAACAATTAAATGAATCGACTGTTTCAGTACCTTAGGGTGAACTCCATCATAACCAGGACTTTTATTTACATCAAACTTCATAACCACATCAATAATATCTGCATTTGTAACAGGGGATAAAAACATTGAGTTCCGAAAATTTCCTTTTAGGTACTGATCATATTTAACTGACCCATCATTACACATGTTAGTATTAATATTTTGCTGCAATTCTTGCCCAATTTTACTAAAATAAGAATTAAATGTATTGACAATTCTTTGTTTATCCACAATTTTTTCACCATCAACTTCAATATCATTTACACCATGCTTAGATGTTTTCTTATTCAAAATCATATTTATTAGTTTCCATGTTGCTTTCACGTTATTACGAGCATTATCAAATTTAGAATCATAGTATGCACGTTTATTTTCCCGAATTAAATTATTTAAAGTGTTTCTACATGTTTTATATGCAAGTTCACGTAAAGGAGTTGAATTTCTTAAGTACTTCCGATATAACAAGTGTTTACGTTTACTCAATTGTATTACCTCTTTTGTTACCCAAGGCTTATCTACTTTCTTTTTCTTTTTAACAAATTTAACAGGAAAACATTCATCATAAACCTCTTTATATAACTTTAAAAAATAATTATACCTATCATTCACATCATTAATTAAATTTAGTCGTTCCCATCTTACTTTATTCAACTCATTACAAAAGTGTTTAATATTTTCTTCATTCAAATCAACTTTAGGAACTTCATCATCAGCCTCGGAATCAAATGTATTTGATTTCAAAATAATGAATGCTGTTAATTAAGTGATCACTCACATCCGTAATAACTATGCCACATGTTAAAACATTTTCAAAATAATTATAAAATATATTATCTAAAGTTGATGCAGTATCTTTTGTTATTCTAGTCGGCTTATAAATATATGGTAAAAATGAGAGAGTAACAAAGCTATTAAAAAAATCCATTACACTCATACTTTCATCCTTTTTCAGAAAATCAACATTAACATCGCCCATATTTTCTTTTCTTTATTGTTTGAACATCTTGCAGAAATGCAAATAAAGATAGAATATCAAGGTCATAACTTGGCGGTTGGTCAATAAGCATGGAGTATATGTAATTATTGAGTTAAATTCTTGAAAGGGATAGTACATTTTTGGTCAAACTGAATTTTAGTAACTAAAACTTGTACGATATCATTTACAATAGTCATATCTCACCCTTGCTTGAATGGTAGTAAAACAAATAAGTTACAAGGCTGTTTTCATTCAAAATGCAGCCGTTAGCACAAGAGGCCGCCCTCTACGCATTTGAAAGTTTAACCATTTCTTATCAAAAATTGCAGATGTGATTATCCTTTAAAATAATGATTCAATAGATTTAAAAGCCATTTGGGTAAATCTTTGAGAATGGGTGATTTCAAGTATGGTGTTTGGGTTGGTGTTAGTGCTTATTAAACACTATCACCGGCCTTAGGCACCATATTTGAGATGACTTCGTGTTAGGATGGTATACAGTGACATTGGGGGATTTCAAATATGGCGCCTAAGGCCGGTGTTAGTGTTTAATAAGCACTAACACCAACCCCAAACACCATACTTGAAATCACCCAATGTGTATATAGGCATTATAATTAAGAAACAATCTAGAGTCCCAACGTTTATTGCAGTCGAATATATTATGTATGTATATTTTATTTTAATTTGAACTGATTTTGATCAAACGAAGTTTATTTTGTCTTAAAAATCACAATCATGCTTTTTCAAAATATCGAACAAACTTGTTCACTACCTCAAAAATACATTTCTTCTTTAAGCCCCCTCTAACCAAAACTGTACTATCCCTTTAAAAGCATGACCTCAAAGCAGATTACACATCCGCAGATTTATCAAGTGTGCCTTTCAGTGTTGCTAAAACTTCGTCCAGTTTATCCAAATCGGCCTGGCATTTGCCTTCTTCTGATTCGACGAGCGACGAAGGTAAGATGAACGATCCAGACCAATCACCAGTCTCCTAAAAGAAACAAAGAAAATAAAAGATTGTTACGTTGATATTAAAGGGGCATTCAGGGATTGGCAAGCACTCTCAAATCGTCTACAACTTTTCGATAGCTAGGTAAGGGTTAAGGTTAAACTTAGTAAAATATATTCATCTAATAAAGTCTGATACTTTAGTTTCTGAATGAATATGAACACTAGCTGATATATCAGTTTGGTAACATAGTTTCATGTTTTCTCAAGGGCAGGCAGATACAGAAAACGATCGTCCCCTCCTCCTTGTACAGTGTATCTAACAAATTGTTTTATAACTATATAACTTATGGAAATGTTACAACTCGGTAGTACGACATTTATTTCTTTAATTGGCAAATTTTCTTCAATATGCCGTATTTTTCCCCGATAGAATTTCACCTTGGCCCGTTGAATGATGATATGGTCTGCGTCTACAGCGCCGTGAACCATTGCGCATGCGTGCATCCGCTCGAGCACTCTGCGCAAGTCAGCGCCTAGCGCGATGACGTCATTTCCGTTGAACTGTATCTTGCCGGTGTCCAAAAGTATGAGCGCGTCGGAGAGGAGGTTTCTTTCCCCGATCGGGTGCATCTGCATAAGAGCTGCATAATTAAGAGGATATGAAAAATCATGTATGTGTAAAACGTTATGTAATAATCGTAACGGATTATTTACGGATCTCAATGTGGATCAATTATATTTCGGGATTTGAACGCTTCAGTTAATCACAAATCTTTAACAATTAAAAGTACAATTTATATAGAATCGCAGAAGAATCAACAAAGAAAAAAGAAAAGGAGCAAGGGAAATCGTTCTAGTGTGTTGACTCCACGGGGGTAGATCATGGGGAAGGGGGGATATATACTCATGAGGGAGTGCTTTATTAAAGGGACTTAGTAATATTGTCCAAATCCTCAAAATTTTAATTCTAGCGGTTCCCTTATACCTTGTTGTATTCGTATTAACAATAAAATCACGGGACAGGTTTCGGTTTTTCAAATTTCCCTTTCGTTACAAAGATATGTATGATTGAAGTATTCAGATAAGAAAAACTCCGGGCGAGTTTTTCTTCCATGTACAAAGTGAGTGCAGTGAGTTACTGAATATCACTTTGCATTTTCGCTCATTACTTGGCCATACAATGTCCATTTGACTTGAAATTTTCACACAATACCATGTGGACATATGAGATAACAACAATATACATTGCATCAACCATTCATCACTTTTTGCACATGTCAACAAAGTTACTAGATCCCTTTAAATGTTAGTATATCAAATTTCCTTACAAGGTATATATGCATTCCATTATTTCGAGTGAAAATTGCAAAAGCTCCCTACCGTGGGACGGGTTATACCCCCCTCACACACTCCATCACTTCTCATAACAGATCTACGCCACTCTACATAAAGTTGACTTGTATTTTTCTCATACGAGTATTGTAGCCGATCAGTTAAAATTTATTTCATCTGCTCATGTCAGTCAGACGCTAAATAAACATGAAGGAAACCCGAATTATAAATAAAGAACTCAAACTAGTTAAATATTAAAGCATACCGCAGTAAAAGTATAAATGTTGACAGAATTATCTTATCAATACCATGTTTTCCGTTCGTGTTCATGCGATCGTCTTTCGTCATCATGCTCGACGCCGGCGTCGTCCCAGTCTTCGCATTCAACGACTCCGACGTGGACATCATGTACGTGTTATTCCTGATCGACCTCCACTTCGATCCGATGTCGAGAGACGATATCGTATAGAGGTACGGGTTGATTGAAGAGTTGATGGGCAGGACGAATACGGCAGTCCACGCGTACACGTCTGGCGGGATGGCGGTCGAATCGAACATCGACATCCCGGCCATGACCACGATGGGCAGCCAGCAGAAGAGATCGGTGGCCACGATGATCAAGGTACGCGTGGCAAGCTTCATCTAGAGACAAATATTCATTATAATAGTGAGTATACATTGTTTTGCTTATAATGATAGCAATAGACCAGCAAATATATTGCGCCATCAATCTAGATATCTTATTCCGAGGCGCATTTTTCTGTACTAACCTGGCTGTATAGCCAAGTTGCCAAGCAGGCGCATTAAGCATATTTTCATTCCTGCCCGGTACCAATTTACTACCCCAGGGTTAAGAGCAGCAAGTGTACATCCAGTGTCTTGCTGAGGGACACACGTGTCGCCATGCAGTTGGGAATCGAACCCACAACCCTCGTAGTAAAAGACAAAGGCCCGTACCAATATATCAAGACACTATCAATAGACAATATCGAATCCATACAAAACATTCAACGACGATATTTTGGTAGACATGTAAATTTAATTTATTGGCAGTTAATTATGTTATTTATATTCAAATATGCATAATTTCTTCGGATTGATGTGTCGCAGTAGCCTACCCATTCAATGTATTTTAGGAAGTATACACATTAAAATGAATTTTTAAGTAATCTATCTAAATGCCTTTGAGGTTGAATTTTCAATACCAAGTTCTAGTTGATTTGCATAATATGAAATATTATAATACCTTATACACACCGACTAGTATACCAACAAAATGATAAAATACTCTGCTGTTGGGCAGGGCTCTTACCTCAATTGACATGGTTTTGTTTTTTCGTAGGGCTGCTCCAGAACGCTTGGCGATGACGTATATGACTACATAGCAGATGATGATCACTACGATGGCTACGAAGTTGACGCCGAGGGCAGCCATAGCGTAGCCCCATCCTGGTGGCCTGCCACCAGTCAGCGGGAGAGCGAGGCAGACGCCGGACCGACCGTAGTAGCCGAGCCCGAAATACGAGATGGGCAGCAGTGGCATCACGCTGTAGACTGTCGCCGTCGTCCAGACGATCGCGAGCAGCGTGAAGGCCGACTTCCGCTCGATGTGGATACGGTTTGCGAAGGGGAAAGCGATGCGGATGAAGCGGTCGAGGCTGATGACGGTCAGGATGAGCACGGATGCTTCACTCGATATGTTCGCGAGTATCCCGGCCAGCTGGCAAGCTGCGCCCGCCTTCCATTCCTCCGCGCGGAAGGCGTAATCGCCGCGGAAGTGAATATCGGCGCCCGCGATCATGACCATGTACACGCCCATGAGGCAGTCTGATATGGCGAGATTCAGGATCAAGAGCTCCTGCACCTTGAAGGTCTTTGAACGCCGAGCGCGTCCTTTTCCCGCGCTCTTTGATACGCGCATGTACAGCCGCCATGCGATGACGAACGCATTGCCCGCGAACGCGCTTAGTCCGAGGATCCACATGAAGATGCGGAGAACATTGGATCGCATGAGGTCCTTGCAAGATGAGAATTGGTCCTCCGGCGGGGAGCAGCTTCTCAGGTCTTTCGCGATGCAGCAGAACAGGAATAGGTCCGACGTTCTTGTAAATGTAAGGGAAAAGAAAACATTAATGATGGTTGAATTTAACACAAAAGATCAATAGCCTACATTATTTTCTTGCATTTAGTACACAATATTTTAATTTCTCTTAGACCTTACAATTTAACGGGAAATGTGTATCTGTTCAGTCTACCGTGTTATCTTTTTTCTCTTGGTGATGTCGCGGGAATAATTTCAACATACGAAATCACTGCCTACATATTCATCTTGCCATGCTCGTGCATGAGTTCATTATTCAACAAAATTGTACTTTTGTCCGTATTTCTAATTGGAGTTATAAACAGAATTAGTTGGTAGAACTGATATAACTAAATATATTACTAATTATCGCCAACCATTTAGTTGCCAATTCAAGCTTTGAAGTTCTTCTCATTTTGTCATGTTTGTACTTACAAGTTCTGTAGTTGCTCCAGATCTTGAAATATATCCTTATCAAATCTCTGTATGTCATTCCCGTTGAGCAATCTGCGTTCGAATTAGAAGAATAGATGTGTAAGCATGATAAATACACTCAGCAAAAAAAGAAATTAAACACTTTTTCAAGTCCAGAATTTTCATATAAAACTTTAATAAAAATCAATAAATTACATATCAAATTTAAGAAATGTAATTGTTTTTCAACCTGCCAGGTGAACAGAAATTGAAACTTTACGCATGAGTGAACACATGTGTTTTTCTCTTCCAATGTGCAAAAGTAAAAAGTGCAAAAATGGACAGTCTGCCATTGATGTGTCAGAATTTAAATGGGATAAGAGTTACTGTAGCCACAAGGGTGATTAAATGTCCAACATGTACTGTAAAATCGAAGGCTGAATAAAATGTAATGCAAGATCAAGATGCCTGTCCTTTCTATCGAAGACCGTGGGCGAGCCATTGGGTACCTGGAATCTGGAAGAACTGTGAGAACTGTTGCTGAACTGTTTCATGTGTCCACAGCAACAATATCAAAGTTGTATAGACGCTACAGACAGACTGGTAGTGTCAAAGATCGCCCGAGGTCAGGTCGTCCAAAGGTTACCACACCTGTCGAGGACAGACGAATCTGGGCACTTTTCTGTGAGCACACTGTGTTTCACAGTGTGGACCACAATGTTAAATTCGAGCATTTTCACAGTGTGAAAGCCAACTCACACTGTGAACCACTGTGAACACACTGAAATTGCTGAGATACACAATGTGAGCAGACCTTTTTACACACTGTGAACGCAGGCAAATTCACACTGTGACGATAGTGCCCTCACAGTGTGTTCAGAGTGTGATTTGGATTCACAGTTTGAAAACGCTCGAAATTAACATTGTGGTCCACAATGTGAATCACATTGTGTTCACACTGTGGATGAGTGTGTTCTTTCCGGCAGGTTTACCCCTAAACTTGCAGTTTACAGGTTATCCTCTGTCATGAGTCACAGGTTCAACCCCATGTACTATTGGGACTATAGTATCTAATTTATATTGTGGTCCAAACAGAGTGGGGTGTTCTCCGTATCCACCAGATGTTGAAAGCGCCACTTTGATTTATAATGTTAATAACAATACTCAAGGACGTGTTCCCAATATATACATAAACTTAGTTTACGGAATTAGTTTGTGTCTTTGATGTGTCAAGATTTCAATTTCTTGATTCATTTGCAATCTGTGAAGCTATTAATTAAAACAAAACAAAAGTAACGACAAATTTAAGAGTGTTGTTGCATACTTACAAAGTTTGCGTCCGATTCAGCCCCGCGAAGGCACCAGTCTCGATTCGTTCTATTTGATTACTTGTCAAATCCCTGATTATCCATGAATAGATATAAAGAAATATATGAGACTTGGAATTGAATTTGCTTTATTTCAATTATCAATTTTATAGTATAAATATGTTAAACGTATACATATAATTTTGTAAGGTTTTTATTCCAAA
>JBAMJV010004162.1:0-93214 GCA_037951105.1 Echinarachnius parma | reverse complement strand
CGAAAGATGCGGTCGCAAACCTCATATCATTGACATTTATATTGGCTGCATCATTGACTCCACAGAAACTTCTTCTTTTGACGTCATAATTGTGATGGACGTGAATGGGTACGACACCGGTCCACAGTGAGCCTAAAATAGCTTCGCTATACAGTGGTTAATTTCATTCCGGTGGGTGGGGGGGGGGGGGGGGGGGGGAGGAGGGGGGTGGGTACTATCGTTTTGGCGGGGTGTGCCTCAGGCAACTTACAAACGAGGGACTAGGGAAGCGGGGGATGTGCCTCAGCTAACTTCAAAACGGGAGGGAGGGGGGGGGGGGGGGGCTATAGGGAGCGGACGAGAGGGGGAAAATAAGGTCTTAGGAACTCTCAAGCTGATTGAGAACTTCAGCCAGTTCCTTGCCACATCGAATAGCTTATAGACCTGTGGTGGTGCAGGACGCGCCGCGCCCGTGCCGGGGCCGGGGGTCTAGGAGAACGACCGTATATAAGGGAGAATTTGGAGCAGGCAAACGGCGTTGCGAATCCATGGGTCTATTGAGCGGCTACTATTTTTTCATAGGTCTAAAGAGGCGGCTATTATTTAGTATTCATAGTCAAAAGACCGGCTATGTTTTTACTCATAGGTCTAAAGAGCGGGTATCGTTTATTTATAGGCTCATACAGAGCGGCCTTCTTTGAGAAAACTAAGAGCGCTTCGGCAATCGGCTCCGAAAAAGGGGGGTCTCTGAAGCGGTACAATACCCGTATTGCCAATATTCTCGCGAGTACCCCCCCCCCCCCCACCCCCCCCTCGGACTTCATAAATGAGAATCGATAATTATGCAGACATTATTGTTTGTCATGCATATTTCGTAATTAGTTTCTGGGGTACATTAATAGATAAAACCTTAATAATTATGTATAACATTACAAAAATAATACTTTACATAAAAGCAGAATACTTGATGATTAAATTTCATTGCCAGACTTCCTTGAATGTCATACATAATACTTTTCAGACAATTATAATTTATATCGCGCATATCCGGTCGTCGGTACTTCGAAGAGAGTCAAGTGTTCTGTTTTGATATCAAACATTATGTTCATGTACAAGACGAAGCCTGTCGACAGTCATCACGACTGTTTGTTCAATAAATATGATTTATTTCTATACTCATTATTTAATACAAGATATATAAGATTTTATTTTAATACCAAAACCTGATGTATCATCAAAAACAGAAGCCCTAGATTAATTTAGAAGTGCATTTCATCCGTGTTTTTGGCTGCTAGTAGTTGTAACCATTATTTAACCATGATAACGTCCATAACGTATGTTATGGTGGGAAGTGAAGACTCTTCAACCACAGACTTGAATTAGTGTTGTGTATGCCGTTTGACACAGAGAGTGGCGTAGCTACAGGGAGGGAGGGGAGAGGGGGGGGGGGGGGGGGGGTCATGTGCCCCGATAACTTGCCCCAAAACAAACATAATGGACAAATACATGTATGTGAAAAAATAAAGAGATTAAAAGAGAGCAAAGAAAATGGGATTCCAACGGGATTCGAACCCGAGCCCTCCGGATTGTATATAGACGGTGCTCTTACCGACTGAGCTATAGAAAACCCTTGTACGGCGCTCGTCCCTGAAACCCCTTAATTTACTTTGCTCGAGTGGTCATAAGCTATTATAAACCTGACATAAGCCCGAAGGATAGAAATCAACTTGGGGATATATGCGAGGGGGATCACACGAAGTGATGCAGTTTAAAATTTTTTTTTTTTAATTCAAACATATAGAAACTGACCAGATATATAATGTGATTAAAAGAGAGCAAAGAAAATGGGATTCCAACGGGATTCGAACCCGAGACCTCCGGATTGCCAGACCGGTGCTCTTACCAGACTGTGCTATAGAAAACCCTAGTACGGCGCTCGTCTCTGAAACCCTTAATTTACTTTGCTCGAGTGGTCAAGAAGCTATTATAAACCTGACATAAACCCGAAGGAATATATGCGAGGGATCACCGAAGTGATGCAGCTTTTTTAAAAAATAATAAATTCAAACATATAGAGAAACTGACCAGAAATATAATGTGATTAAAAGAGAGCAAAGAAAAATGGGATTCCAACGGGTTTTCGAACCGAGACCTCCGGATATAGACCGGTGCTTTTTCATACCGACTGAGCTATAGAAAACCTATATAGTACGGCGCTCGTCCCTGAAACGGAATTAGAAATAAGCAATGATTGGGGGGGGGGGGGGGGGGAATTTTAATATAGGAATTGATGATCATGTAAATGAAATGGAATGATATGTTTAAAAATATGTTTAAAAATATATATGTTTAATAAATAAAGAAACACATAAATTAAATTAAAGGTGTATATACGATGAGAACAATGATGAATAGTTTACAGAATTTATATTCTAACCCTTCTCATGCATGGTATAATCCATATTCAATTACATGTACGTTTAAGTAGTACGGGTTCAACACCGTACACACTGCTGGGGTTCAGTTAGATCAGAAAACAAAAATCAAAGGAGCGAAGCGATTGAGCGGGGGGAGGGTTCTGGAGGGGGTGTCCCACTCCCACGGTAGGGAGCTTTTGCATGTCTAGACTTGAATCTTGTGCAATCTGGTGCATTACCTAGGAACTTGACGCCATACCTATGTGGGTATGATTCGACCGACTGGAAACAAAGATTTATATTTGTTTCATGAAGAAAACATTATAAAATATGCACTCCAAAAATAATATTCGCAAAGTGACATAAACAACTCAAACATCGCACCAAATGCCACAATATATATTATACAAAATGCCACAATATTTATTATACAACATGAACAAGGTATATACCAGACGTAGAAAATACCGATCCCGAGGAGCGAAGCGACCGAAAGGCATAGATAGGGTGGGAGTGTTTGATTGGAGAAAGTGATTATAAAATCACTGGTATCGAATTAGAAATAAGCCATGATATAATTTTATTTGGGAGGGGGGAGGGCAAGAGCCCCCAAGCCCCCCCCCCCCCCCCCCTTCACCAGTACGCCAGTGGTCGGGCTAAACAATGTCATTGATATTCGGGCAAAGTCATAACATTTTAGAGCAATATAACGTCATTTTGGGGCAAAATCATGTTATTTTCGGAATAAAACATCAAGTTATTTTCGGGGCATCAAAGAGTCGATGCCCCCCCCCCCCCCCCCTCCCCCTTTTTTCTTTTTGCTTGTCAGGTGAAAAAGGGGAACGATAGTTATTTGGGCAAAAGGCCCATGCGCATCTTCATTAATTTGTATACATTTAATTTCAGGTCCTCTAGTCTGGTAACATCTCCATGGCACACCATCTGATTGAAAACCCAACAACTCGTATGAATATTAACATCGGTGTCGCGCGACACGCGCGACACGGCGCCTTGTTAGGTTATATCTCCTACTCGCTCACACAAAAACAATTATGCCGTATAGTTATGAACTATAAAACACTAATATTAAGAGAAATGAAACATAGTCAAACATACCCAAACATATCATTCTCTGACATCGCGCGCATGCTTTAGAACTTTATACTACTTTCCATCAACACTGCACCATTATTATATAGTAGCTGCGTTTAAACCGTTCACTACGAGATTTAGAAATCTCCATAGACTTTGTACACAACCCACCCGGTTGTCGTTGAGAAGAGACTAATTTTCGGTAAATTTAATCGTGAACGAACCAGTCCTACCTATACTGTTATACCAATTATAGGTGTACCCAGGGGGCAGGGGGACGGACACCCCCTACCCCGCCCCCCTTACATGATTCTCAAGAAATGTCTTGGTCTCGGCCTCGAAATTTGTGTCCGGTCCTGGTCTCGGCCTCGGCTGCGATCATTTTCTACGAAATCTTGATTAAACACTCGCGTCACGTTTTGGTTAACGCGACACTTCGTGTTTTACCGGCGTGGAAAACAACGAATGGTCGGCCCTACACTTCGTAAATTAGAGTCACCTTTTTGACGAAATATCTCAAAACGTGAAAGTGACACGTGATACGCGATACGTGACTGTTCGTACGTTGCAAGCCCCCGGTTCCCGTAGTCAATGGGAACAGGACACTTGCTCACATTTAATTTGTGTAGCCTATTATTCTGTTTAGTTTGCTTTTATTTTGCATTGTTATTAACTGTTATAACTGCATTATTTGTTATTATTATCATATTATTATTATTATACTTATTATTATTACTACTACTATTATAATACTTGGTATTAGAGTTGTTATTATTAGCATTAGTATCAATAAAACATAATTATACATTCTGGAAGGACGTTATTTTCGCCGTCAGGTCACTTTCTGTGATCTTTAAATCAAAGCTGATCTTCTTACAGTTCAAATATTGCAAAATATGTTGTGTTAGTAAGAAATATGGTTTCTGCACTCAACAGTGGAGTGTGCATTAATTGGCAAAATGCCCCTCTTCTTGCACTTCAATATCCACGCTTGAAAATGTTTACTTTTACCTTACAACTTTGTTATGATTTAAAGAGTAAACTATTATTTCAAGAAATTATGATATTCTCTATCAGACTAGCACTATACCCAACATTATGTTTGATTGATTTACTAATGAACGATGTATTGTTATAGTTGAGTTTTGGTATAGAGTACAGTTTGGATCAAACTGAATTTTAGTAACCCAAACCTGCACCATATCATTACAAACTAATTGTTTTTACTCCACCATGCTCGAAAGGTATAACAAATTACAAACGACTACGTAAAAATCATGTTATGATTAAAAAAAGAGCCGTTAAAACACAAAAGGGCGCTCTATAAAACGCATTGGTTTCAACCATTTTTAAAATTTAAATATTGTGCATGTGATGTTTTGTTAAAATTATGATTGAATAGAGAGATCATCAACAACTATTCAAAAACATCTTTTGTAAATTTATGAAAAGTGTGAGCATTTTTTTTTTCAATGCCTGGTTCAAAATTATGAATTATGGTGGGATCCTACAAGAATTAAAATGGTTCTATTTATGGATATTTCAGCCGTCTATGAACCGATTTTTATCAAAATTAATAAAGTTTATTCTGTCATTAAAATTGTATGCTCTTTCAAATTTCACACTCATTTTCATTACCTCCCAACAAAATTATTTCTTGTAGCGCCCTCTATACCAAAACTCAACTTTAAAGGGATGGTTCAGTTTAAGTTTAGAGGGCGCTTCAATAAATAATTGTATGTGAGGTTATGATAAACTAAGTGTAACATTTTAAAGACAGAATCAACTTTGTTTGATCAAAATCGGTTCAGAAACAGCTGAAATATTCACAAATATCAGATTGGAATATGCTGGGGACTTGTATATAAAATTATACAAAAATGGTTTTAGAATTGTTTTTGATGATCTCTCTATTGAATAATTATATAAACCAAACATCACATTCACAGTTTTTTTACACAAAATTTATTGACACTTGATGTGTCTAGAGGGCGTTCTCTTGTGTTAATGGCTGTTTTTTTTTTTGCATGAAAACAGCCCCGTAACTTAATTAGCTGTTGATATATTTTTCTACCGTGCAAGCATCATTTAATTATAACTGGTAGTTTTAATGATATGTTACACCTTTTAATTACTAAAATTATGTTTGACCGAAATTGTACTAGCCCTTTATTTGTTTAGATCTTCCATACGGTCATTACAATAATAATAATGCAAGAGGCGATATAAAACAAACCTGAAAATACACTTATTTTGTTTGTAGCAACCGTTATATTTTCCATAAATCTCAGACAAAATTTCACACGATAGTTATTGTGTTTGTAAGCACGGTATATTCTTCATATTATCTCATTCAAAGCATGTACATTATAATACTTCCAATTATAATTGCAAGGTCCATACAGTTTATGGCAACATTGCTAGCACATATTAAAGGGATCTAAGAAATCAGTTGACATGTGCAAGAACTGATGAAGGGTTGATAAAATGTGTATTTGAATTATCTGACAATGTCCAGTGAGTTATTGTCATATGTAACGAGTAATGAGCAAAAAATGCAAAAGTGATATTTGATAAACTCATAGCACTCACTTTGTACACAGTTGAAATTATCCCATGGAGAATTCCAAGTCTGAACATTTGATCATAAATATCTTTATAACAAAAGAGAAATTTGGAAAACCGAAACCTGTTCCATGCTGCTATTTGAAATATGAATACAGCAAGGTACTGTGTGTAAGAACCTCCATAATTCTAAGCATGTTTTGTGGATTTTGACAATGTGCTTGGTCGAGAAAGATAAAGGCACTTTTTTGTAGTTCGTAGATATTCACCTTTAAATCAACATAGTCTTTTAGAAATCCAATTTAGCTCTCTTTCATGTTTGATAAATAATACACAACATTATTAATAGTAAAAGATATTTACGATTGAAGTGTTAATGTTAAATCATCCACTGGACAGTCAAAACCGTGTACAAAGTGAGTGCGATGAGTTAGCTAATAAATGTATCACTTTGCATTTTTGCTCATTACTCGGCCATATAACGTCCACTTAACTTGAAATTTTCACACAACACCCAGTGGACATATCAGATAACAACAATATACATTGTACATGTCAAAACAAATTCTAGATCGCTTTAATGCCCTTCTCACTTTCACCAGACAATATTTGAACTTCAACAATGATTTGCTTTTAATACTTTAATTTATTTCTGCATTACAAAAACACACACAATCATATAAATACAATTAACAAAATATTTCTTCATATATTTTATACATATAATTACAAAAGTATAAGTTCATTAAATAAGATGCATACAAACAAAATTATTTGTTTTCAATGAATATAGATAAAATACAAATTCGCAGGAGACCGCCTTCATGAGTGGTAAGCTAGAAATCGATTTTGGCCTAATTATTTTATAAACTGAATATATATATTTTATTTCCTGGTGATCCCCATGGCCTTTACCATGGTCCATTATAAATATCATATATGCTATGCAAATCAATTCAGTATACATTTAAAAGCTGTGCATATTATCATGCATATGTGTTTAGTGTATCAATAAAACACAAACTTTCAAAAAAGTTAGAGTTGTTCAAAAGCAAACAGAAATTGCAACCGTGACATCCTATAATTGCTACCTCTATACCTCAATTGTAAAAAAAAAAAATGTACTGGTATAAAAGATAACATAAATGTATCAATCATCGCAAGAATAACTCTTAAAAAAAACATATTCATCTCAAAAAGCAAAAGCCAAAATGCACACTGATACAAATTCTTACACAGGAATGTTTTCATCACAAACTGGCAGATTCAACCTGAATTGTCATTTCATGTTGGTTGAAATTCATATGAATTCTACATTGAGACACGTACAGCTTGCCAACTGGCCCCATTATTATAACTCAAATTTGTACCTTCAAACATAATGATTATTTGTATTTTTGCCTTCTTAGTTGATGTTTGGAATGTAATCAGCTCGAATACTACATGTAATATTATTGATCAAACGATTGAAGCAATTGCACTGAATTTCAACGCTGATAAAAAATACCCCAAATCATGTTCATTTTGAAGCATCATTCTACCGTGGTGTAAAATCAATGCATAAACTACATGCAAAGTTAAATGTTGCACAAAATTAGATGTCTTCATCATATGAGGAGTACGTACCATGTTTACAAGCTCAATAATTATGAGTACATGTATGTCATTTTAACTTCCTAATTAAATTCTGATAAGTTATTATTTTCTGCATTTCATATGACGTCACTTTCCACTTTAAAAATTACCTGTTTTTCATATCAAATACAGTGAAACCTTGTTATAAAGAGCTCTGATATAACAAAACCCTCTTATAACATGGTAATATAGTGGAACCTACTTATAAAGAGCTCTGATAACAAAACTCCCATATAACACTGTTACACAGTGGAACCTACTTACAAAGAGCCCTGATTTAACACAACCCTCTTATTTTCTGCATTACACACGATGTCACTTCAAGCTTCAAATTTACATTTTTTTCAATATCAAATACAGTGAAACCTCGTTATAAAGAGCTCTGATGCAACACAACCATCTGATAACAAGGTAATACAGTCAAACCTACTTATAAAGAGCTCTGATATAACAAAACCCTCTTATAACACAGTTATACAGTGGAACCTCGTTATAAAGAGCTCTGATGTAACACAACCATCTGATAACAAGGTAATACAGTAGAACCTACTTATAAAGAGCTCTGATATAACAAAACTCTCTTATAACACAGTTAGTTATACAGTGGAACCTCGTTATGAAGAGCTCCAATATAACACAACACTCTTACAACAAGGCAATTATGCAGGTCCTATCTCTTTATTATTAATTTGTGATTTGTAGCATGATATAACACTTGGTAATTTTCATGGTCCCACCGAACTCATCATAATGAGATTTCACTGTACACTATTTAATTTATCACAATTACACAAACTATTTTATCACGTGATTGCACAATAAATATTAGATAATGAGAATAATTATGAAGTTATACAATCAGTCTACAGGTGAGAATCAGGGACACACACAGTCCCCTTGCAGATACATACATGAGCTAATTTAACATGATTGCATGATAAGAATAAGAATATTAATAATAATGGTGGCTCCTTAGGTTAGATGGTGCACATTCTGTCTTTCGACACTCACGGCACATCAATCATTATCACTTCCTTAATCATTGTATACACACTGCATCCCATTCAGCACTTGAAGTGCACGTTTTCCACTCCCTGGGGAGCATTCAAGCCAGGCACCTCATGCATTTAGTTACATACAGTGCTGCAGATAGAATCACATTCCATCCTTCTGGGTATCATTTATACATCCGGGGAGTGTCGAATAAAGAGTTGCGATTGATCGCAAAGTTGCGATTGATCGCGTGTCAGAAAACCCAACCAAATCCGTTGACGGGGGTAGGAAGCACTTAAGAGGCTTATTGCAATTTGCGCTCTATAAATATTTGTTATTATTTATAATTATTATCAATGCATGGAATTTTAATTCTAATGTACATGTGGAAGAATAAACTTTAAAATAATCTAATGAAACATTTGTACATCATCACTTTGGTACTGGAATATAAGTTCCACCTGATTTAGATATAAATAGCATCCAATAACTTTCACACTCACAGAAAATTAATTCCATTTACAGGTTTTACCCCCACTACCAGTTTCATAACTACGATAGTTGTCAACAATCTCAAGCAATATCAAGATTGTTTTTAAAACATGTTCTTTGGCAAGCAATAAATCAAGTTGTTTTGTTTTCACCAGTGCTGTAAAACACAATCATATTCATAATGTCTCTATATAATTTAACATTTACATACATGTAACTCTGAATTTAGATTATTTAGATTATTACAAAGGTTACCCACATTGGAAAATGAAGTGTTGGGTTCTACAAAGTCCTAATGGAAGATTATACTAGTAATAAGATCTCTGAAAATAGTTTTAAAAAAAAAATATATAAAAAATGTACAACACCACAACACCTCTATAATCTGTAAATGTACTTCCTTTGCAAGTTTACCAAAAAGACTTTTAAACTTTTTAGTTTATATTTATCAGACATTTTGATACATGTACATGATTACATTAGACATGACACAATATTTTATAGTTTTACTATAAAATATTTCAGTGATTTGCATCCCCATTCCAGGAAATTAACCTGTTCCCTACTAGATTTTGCAACGTCCATAGAGTTTATACAGGGCCAAACGGCTTCCTGTAGGCAAAGAGGTACTCCTTCCAACCCCGGACCATACCTGAGTGGAACTCACTGCCATTAAAAGAAGCAACAATACAAGATTAGGACAAGTTCAAGCAAGCAATTCAACCCACCACCACCCCTGAGCAAAGCAAACAGTTAATATTCTCTTCCGCGCAAACAACATCTGCGCAATGTACACCCTGTCCGGTTGGCTCTTGCATTGGGGTGTTGGATGGACAGTACCAAGAAGAATAGGAAGGGTTTGATATAGCGTGCCAGGATTAATATACTTAGAAGGGACTTTAGTACTCTCATGGCAGTGATATAACACGAATTCACATAATTCATGATGTTGCGTATAACCATTTAGTATTGAGTGCTATATAATTGTTATAATAACAAGGAATGCACAATTGTTGCAATTCTAATGGCGACAAAGTGGCTCTGAAATGGCTACAAAAATGCCTAGTCCTTCGTAATCAAACAATACGGCCCTTAGTCGCTTACTCTGTATACGGAGCGCAGAGTAGATTAGTACCTCCGACACTGTAATACGTGTAAGTGAATCAAGTTCTTGAATGCAAAACCTTGTATGGATTAAGTATCCCCTCGTCTAGTCATTTGTAATCAAACAATGCAGACATTAGTTGCTAACTCGCTCTGTACAAGAAATATGGATAAGTAATCATAATTTTAATATACTCTAATTTTATATAGCACCTATGATGATAGATCATCATCTCCAAGCACTTTACAATGGTATTCTTATATATACCCCTGTCATAATTAAAAGTTGAATCAAGTTCTTGAAGGCAAAACCTTGTACGGGTTAAGGATCCCCTTGGGATCCATCAAGTCCTTGATTCCCCGCATCGTCTCGACCGCTTCGGCCGCCTTGGACATCCCGATGTAGTTGCGCTTTACGAAGCCCAACCCGTGTTCCGCGCTCACGCTTCCCCGGCACTTCGACGTCCACTCGTACACGAAGGGCTCCAGAATCTTGTGGACCTCGGGACTGTACTCCGGCGTTACAACGTTGAGGTGAAGGTTCTGGTCCCCGACGTGGCCGTACCCCATCGTGAAGGCGTCGGTTCCGGCGAGTCGCTCACGCGTCTCCTCGACGAGGCGGTAGAAGTGGTCGATGGGAACGGTGAGGTCGTACTTGAAGCACCAGCCCATCCTTACGAGACCCTCCGTGATGCGCTCTCGTAGCCCCCACAGTGCCTTTTTGTCAAAAAGAGTCAAATTTCATATCAATAAAAGCATACATTTATATAGTGCAGATAATATATAATATATAATACACTGTACTGCAAATTGCATAAAAAACAATAACAATTTAAAAAGCGGTACTTACGAGATTAGTTTCAAACTAAGTTTCAAATGTTTCTGTGGTTGGATACTGTTTAATGGAGGCTATCTAATTATACAAAGGGGTAAATTATATCACAAAGTTTAGGAGCAGCGTAAGCAAATGCTCGATCGCCGAAAGTAGACGTTGGGTTATATAAACTTGTGTACCTACATATGAACTTTGTGACTCTGACTTCTTTGCAATAACTATTAATGGTTTAACCACCCTTTGACCGCATGTTTTTAAAGGGGAAAAAGAGAGCCCACTGTCAATTCAAATGACTTACATTAGAGCATCCTGA
Source organism: Echinarachnius parma (assembly GCA_037951105.1). Lineage (NCBI taxonomy): Eukaryota > Metazoa > Echinodermata > Echinoidea > Clypeasteroida > Echinarachniidae > Echinarachnius > Echinarachnius parma. Next base: position 81,789 of record JBAMJV010004162.1, on the reverse strand, counting down.
ATAGTTTATGAAATATATAAATTTAAAATAAGTTCTGAGCAAAACATGGGCATTATTTTTTGGAGAATATTGTTTTCAGGAAGAAGCATCCCATTTAATACCTTGACTTTTGAGACATCAGTTGCAACCGTACCGTCAGCCACAAATCCTTCGCCAAGTGCGTTCTCCAAGAACGAGTTGAGTTTTTCCTCGTCGTGCCCTGCGTTTGACCCCGAAGTCTCGATGACCATGTAGAACGGGTAGTCGGATAAGGGATTAGACAGTCCAACCCAGTCTACAGACACCTGAAACAAAAGAAAAAAAACTCAAAAATAAATAACTGGATGGATCTTCGACTGTGTGCAGTCGAAATTGATGCCTTCGCCATTGCATGATTTTTGTAATGAGCCTTGTGTCATTTGACCTTTGACCTCAGGACCCCAAATTCTAATCACTTCATTGGCTCCCCAAGATACGTACATGTACCCAGTTTGGTGAGAATCCGTCAATTGGTTCTTGAGCTCACTCGATCACAAGAATAGGATGTACGGATGTACGTGCATACAGATGGACGGACAACTCCAAAACATAATGCCTCGGCCACTTTGTAGCGGAGGCATAAAACAATAAAGTTAAAAGGGATAGTTGAGTTTTGGTATAGAGGGCGCTACACAAAATAATTTGTTTGTGAGATAATGAAAAACTGAGTTTTAAATTTGAAAGAGCATACAATTTTAATGACAGAATAAACTTTATTTGATCAAAATTGGTTCAGAAATGGCTGAAATATCCATAAACATGACCATTTGATGACACACGCAGTACCCCGGGGTACCGTTGTACCCCGGTATCCCGCGTTGGTTAGCGCCATCTTGTGTCCACTCGAAGTACAACCGTATTGCGTTGTGCATGCAATGCAGCGCGCGATTGTATGCACGTTATACCCACAGTACAGCCCTAAAAATTAAATAAATAATTAAACAAAATGGCGGATTTTTGTCTGGTACCCAAGGGTACCGTTTATGTCATCATTTGTAATAATTGTGGGGCCCCACATTTATTAGAAAATTTTGTACCAGCCGTTAACAAATTAAAAAAATGCTTCCTCTATTCAAAAATGTACAAATAAAGAGGTTTTTAAATAGTTGTTGATTATCTCTCTATCTATTCACTATTTCAACAAAAACCTCACATGTACAATATTTTGTTTAAAATGGTTGAAACCAATGAGTTTATAGAGAGCGCCCTCTTGAGTTTTAACAGCTCTTTTTGAATGATAACAGGCTTTTTACTTATAATTTTTCATTCCTTTCAAGCATGGTGGAGTTATAACTATTAGTTTTGTATGTAATTGTGCAGGTTTTGGTTTCTAAAATTCAGTTTGACCAAAACTGTACTCTCTTTACCAAAACTCAACTATCACTTTAATATTGGCTTTTAATTTTGTGCTGAACACATTCCCTTCGAGATTACAAAATCCACATAGATGCTGTACATAGTACACAAGGTTCCCATATAAGCAGGAGGTTTATAGAGCTCTTGTCCGAGGAGAAGGTCTTTAAGGATTAGATTAAGTAATATGTAATTAAATTCATATTGTACAGATGTTTTGAAAAACGTCCTTGTCTCAAGGAAATAAGGGCTTTTAGGATTAGAATAAATACTGTCATGTATTAATTCCATTGCTATTGTGCAGGTGTTTAAAAAAAAGGAATTGCCTTTAACATTGGTAATCAGCAGATTAATAGTGCTCTCGTCAAAAAGGAATGGCTTTTAACATTGGTAATCAGCAGATTAATACACTGTAGTGCTCTCGTCAAAAAGGAATGGCTTTTAACATTGGTAATCAGCAGATTAATACACTGTAGTGCTCTCGTCAAAAAGGAATGGCTTTTAACATTGGTAATCAGCAGATTAATACACTGTAGTGCTCTCGTCAAAAAGGAATGGCTTTTAACATTGGTAATCAGCAGATTAATACACTGTAGTGCTCTCGTCAAAAAGGAATGGCTTTTAAGCTTAGAAGAAGAAAGGTAAGGTTTCAGGTTCCCTTCCTAATGGCCCGGTCAGATATCAATGGATAGCGGAAACGAATGCCCAACGAATAGAAAATTTGCGAAATGAAATTATCCGGTGATGAAAGTCGTCTCCATTGCTTTATGTACAAAACATACAACAACGTACTTCACCGGACAGGGAACGGACAAGAAACGCATACGAAACAGAGACGAACGGATGGAAAATTTAGCTCTCCATTTGACGTCCGTTTACGCAATCCATTGATATGTGACCGGGCTATAATAGTGCAGATGTTTCAAAAGAGTTCATTGCCTTTCACATTCATAACAGCACAACAAAAACAAATACATGAGACACTGATGTACTATAAATAATTACATGAAAATGAAGAAATTACTGCTGAAAACTGCTTAAAAATAGCCACAAGGCAGTAGTAGTAGTAGCAGTGGCAGTGGCAGTGACAGCGGTGGCGGTGGTGGTGTCGGCGTAGGCAGCAGCGAGAGCGGTAGCGGCAGCAGCAGTAGCAGCAGCAGCAGCAGCAGCAGCAGTAGCAGTAGCAGCAGCAGCAGCAGCAGCAGCAGTAGCAGCAGTAGCAGTAGCAGTTAGTAGTAATAGTAGTAGTATTAGTCGCAGTAGCAGTAACAGCAGCAGCAGCGAAAAAATTAATATTTTTATTTCGGGGGCTCCTTTTTCGGGGGCTACTTTTCCAACTTTCGGGGGCTACTTTTATCATCTCGGGGGCTACAAATTTCCGGGCTCTTTTTCGAATTTCAGGGGCTACTATTAAGCTCTAATGCTGTAAGTGATCATCTTATAAGCATTTGATCACAATCCAAACAGAAAATCCAACAAAAAACTTTTTTTTTCGGGGGCTCTTTTGGGCATTTCGGGGGCAAATTCGCCCGCTGCCCACGTGTATTTTTTTTGCTGAGCAGCAGCAGCAGTAGTAGCAGTAGTAGTAGCAGTAGTCACAGTAGCAGTATCAGCAGCAGCAGCAGTAGTAGTAGTAGTTGTGTAACTATTATCAGTACTTAGTACTCCTTCTTCTTATCATTATTACATGTACGTTCACCCTTCGCATAACTAGCATCTCCCTTGGATCCCTTGAGCAATGAATTAACCCCTTGACCACGGGAACCGAGTGGGCTATGTACAAATTCTATGGGGATTTCAGAATCTGGTAGTGAACAGGTTAAATGATCTTACCTTCATGGAGGCAGCATCCATCACTTCACAGGCTGACAAGATCTCACTCAGGCTACCCCTGCTTTCCCGAAATGTTCTCTTCACATTCTCAAAGTCCGATACCCCTGCAATGCAAACAGAGAACATTTAGTTCTAAATAGTGTCTGGCAAGCCATCACTTCACATTACTGACAAGATCTCACTCAGGCTACCCCTGCTTTCCCGAAATGTTCTCTTCACATTCTCAAAGTCCGATACCCCTGCAATGCAAACAGAGAACATTTAGTTCTAAATAGTGTCTGGCAAGCCATCACTTCACATTACTGACAAGATCTCACTCAGGCTCCCCAGCTGCTTTCCCGAAATGTTTGCTTCACATTCTCCAAGTCAGACATCCCTGCATTAATGAAACTAGATACAACACATAGAGTACTGAAGTATGACATCACATCTATTCATTGCTATGGGAAATGGTATGAAATGTCAGGCAAGCTAGGAATGTATGACCTAGTGGTTGCTTAGAAGGAATATAAATTTGTTTAACTGATTTAGCATTTAATATTACAACAAAGTTGAAGTTGTTCACGTAAAGTTATTGTATTAACAACATTTATTTCATGTATGCCACAAATAAAAGTATAGAAAATAAAGAATGAACAAATACATGTACATTGTACGTTTTTAAGAATCTTGGTTATTTTGTTTAGTATTTGCTTTCGCCGTTGTTGTGATATGACCACAACTTGCGGACATGTGCTTGCCGCACTGCGCTGACTAACTATACACCGGCCGAGGCTTGTTAATCAGAATTTAAAAAACGGTCCGACCTTTTATTATTTTGAATTCTTACAATCCACGAAAAGGTTTCAAGCCCTAATTTTTTTCAGGCAAGCTCTTAAATTACATTTTTCTTTCATAATAAGACAGGAATCTTGCAACTTTTTAAATTTGGCTTGCAAAAGGTGGACAGGATCTTTAAGCAAACTACTCCCCCTTAATGCTCAACACAAAAACATGCATGTTTCTATCTCTTATACGTAATTTATACGTAATCGGGAAGCCATTAACTTTTAGCGTCCTAAATGTTAAGTACATTGTATTACCTTCCATTTATGTTGTGTGAAAGAAAGTTATGTAAAGTGGTCAACGCTTAATGTCTCAAGGACCATTACAAGTTTGTTCATCCTATATTAAAGGGAAATTTTCCCCATCATCTATTTACCTTTGATTAATTTCTCTACACATTAAAACATAATTTCATGCTAATATGTCCAATGTTGCCCTCTGAACAAAGGAGGGGCATCATTCAAAGTCAATCGATGTATGGGCTATTCCCATTCATCGCGTATAGCATGAAGACTGCCATTATATTGTTTGAAACCCGGATTTTGAATTGTTCGTGCCGAAATGCTACGTCAAACCCGAACAAACAAGCTCCGCCTCTTTTTGTTAGCTTTCGTAGCTCGCGGGGTTTGTGCACAAACACAATGCAAAACGTGAGCCAACAAAAAGAGTAGTTCGGGTTTGACGTCACATTTTAGAGCGATCCGAGTTTCATAAACATCAATGGCAGCCTCCTTGGTGTTCGCGATGAATGGGATTATCCCGTACAGCGAGTGACTTTGAATGATGCTCATCCCTTGCTCAAAAGGCCAATGTTGGTCGTATTTGCATGAAATTGTGTTTTAATGTTTAGAGAACATAATCAAAGGTGATTATATGTTGGGGAAAATGTCCCTTTAACAAACATAATCTTTATCAATGTTACAAACAATCACATTTTTAAAGGGGTTTATACATTTTCCATAAAACAAAAGTGTTTTGTAATAGGCAAGGTATTTCAGCTTGTAGGCAACTCCAATACTAGGCATACTCTGTTAATCGCACATCTGTTCAATTAGAGAGTAATACATATTAAAGCCAAATAACAGTATTATGAAAGTGATCGAAAATATCTTTATTGGCCAAACGAATTGATCAGTATTGTTGAAATAGTTTTAAAAAGGGCTTGTGTGGTGTGGAAAAATCCAAACCTTAGTTGTTACAGAGCAACAATATACATTTAGGGACCCCTTTTTCCAATAGCTTCTTAATAACAAAATCTGATATTGATGATGATGGACGGACACAGCGAAAAAATTCATATTTTTATTTCGGGGGCTCCTTTTCGGGGGCTACATTTCCAACTTTCGGGGGCTACTTTTATCATCTCCGGGGCTACAAATTTCCGGGCTCTTTTTCGAATTTCAGGGGCTACTAGCTCTAATGCTGTAAGTGATCATCTTATAAGCATTTGATCACGATTCAAACAGAAAATCCAACAAAAATCCCCCCAAAATCTACCTTTTTTTTTTCGGGGGCTCTTTTGGGCATTTCGGGGGCGAATTCGCCCGCCGCCCCCGCGTATTTTTTTCGCTGGACGGACACAAAGACATGACTACACGTTTTTTTTCTTTTTTTTTCTTTTCTTTTCTATAAAGACATGAGGCATTGACCATCTGCTGTAACCATGAGATGTGAAATAACCCGTACATTTTTCATGTTACAAAAGGAGTTTGACGCATTTCTTGTTCAGGAGAGTTAATGCGTGTCATTAAGGAATCTTGCATGTAAGTTCAATGGCTTCATCATTACATTGTTTCAGACATTAAGGAAGCTTAAATACCGTTATGGCTTCATGATTATGTTTGGTTTCTTTAGATGATTATAAGCCAGTGCCATAGCGTGGTTGGACTAATTGCATGGAGGAGGTGGGGACACATGCAAATTATTATGGGGGAACACTGTGTTTAATTCTTTTAACCCGTTTAATTGGCAAATTTAATGCTTAAATAGCCATATAAGTTCAAGTTCAAGTTCAAATGAACCAATAGTTGTCTGCCTGACCATGGCAGTGTATAACTATTCACTTCTACAATCTTTTTTTTTTTTTTTTTTTGTATATAAGGAGCAAATGTGAACAATAGCCAACCAGAGTTTGAAAGGAACTCCAGAGGGCCAATCAATGGTTCACTGCAACTCAAGTACCAAAAAAAAAATTTATCTAATTAAACAAAAATTTTTAAAAAGGAACACATTTTGGGGTGAACAGGACCCCTAAAAGAAAAAATTATAATTATTATACATTAGAAAGGAGGTAAACATGCACACGGCTTTTGAAGGCTTGGAGACCAGTAATTGAGATATTTCCAACAACCGAGTCAGGGAGACTATTCCAGATCCGCACTGCCGAGTGAATGAAACTCCTGTCCAAGGATGAGGTTTTAGCATCTGGGAGTGCAAGAGCATGGTCCGGCATGGATGCACTAAGCCGGGTCATTCGCCGTCTTTCCAAGGAGGGAGGGAGCATGTCTCCTAGGTCTTTTGGGCAGTGTTGAGAGTGCATTTTGTACAGCACTGACACTGCAGCTACCTGGCGTCTATGTGCTAAGCTGGGGATTGAGAGTTGGGTGCGAGCAGTGGTGTCATCAACTCCTATGATCTTAAGTGCCTTCTTTTGGACGTTGTCAAGCAGGCTAAGAGTTGATGGGGAAGCATTTGTCCAGCAGAGGGATGCATATTCCATGACGCTACGGACCTGTGCTTTGTAGACTGTGGCTCTTCCTTTACAATCAAGTTTGTTTGCCACTTTTCTCAGGGCACCAAGCTTCTGTCCCGCTCTGGTGGTAATTGCTAAGATGTGTTTAGACCAAGTAAGTTTGGAATCGAAAGTGACACCTAGAATTTCGAGCTCATGCTTTGCTGCTAGCTGGCAGTCTCCTAGATACAGGTTCAGTTCTGAAGGAGATCGCTTTCTTGAGAATGTCATGACTTTACATTTTGATGGTTCAAATGTAACCTTCCATGTGTCTGCCCATGATTTCATCCTGGTCAGGTCTCGGTTTAGGCTGGCTGCAACATCCTCGCTAGCTTGTGGTGAAGGGATTGGGGCATAAAGTGTTGAGTCGTCAGCATACAGGTATAGCTCATTTTCGCAGACATCTACCAAATCATCAATATAGACAGAGAATAGAAGTGGTCCAAGTATCGACCCTTGGGGGACAGAAGCGTTGATGGAGGAAACTTCCGATGCTTGGCAGTACAACTTTTAATGACCTATCAGATAGGTAGCTCCGCAGCCAGGTTGATAGCTTCCCACAGACACCTTTTGAAGTAAGTTTCGCAAGAAGTCCATTGTGCCAAACTTTGTCAAAGGCACCTTTTATGTCCAAGGCTACAGCACAAACTTCCTCTCCCTTGTCCAAGGTGTCATTCCATTTCTGGGATAGGATAGTGAGGAGATCACCTATACTGTGGCCTGGTCGAAAGCCAAATTGTCTGTGGGATATAAGACTGTTCTGGAAGAAGTAGCTTTGGAGTTGTTGGTTCACAGCTGCTTCCATAACTTTGCTGATGATGCTAAGCAGAGAAATTGGTCTGTATTTTGTTGGGTCAGATTTGGAGTCCCTCTTATGGATAGGTGTAACCCTGGCTGTCTTCCACTGACTTGGGAATACCCCTTGTGAAAAGCAAAGGTGGAAGAGGCGACACAAAGGACTCGCGAGTTCTGCGCTGCACTCCTTGAGGATCCTGGCGGGAATTTCGTCTGGGCCAGTTGCCTTGTCAGGAGAAAGCTGTTTTAGGAGTCTATGTACAGCCTTAGGCTTAAACGTGATGCTGTCGATAGAGGCAGTCGTGGATTGGTCCAGATTGGGAGCAAGGTCATCTGCGTCTGGTAAGTGGCATTTCTCGGCAAATGTCTTGCAGAAGACGTCTGACTTTTCCCGTGCTGTAGTGTGGGCTTCTCCATCATGTGCAATGACTGGGATGTCACAGTGACCAGCTCTCCCAGAGAGCAGGTTGACGACCCGCCACCACTTCTTGCTACTGAGATTGTTGTCAGTGAGGTCTTCTTTAAGTTTGCTGTCATAATTTCTTTTAGCTTCTTTCTCTACTTTATTGTAAGACTTTCTTGCTTTAGTGAAATTCTCTTTGTTAGAATCTGTCCCATGCTTCTTTAGTTCTTTGAAGATCCTGCGTTTCTTTTTAGCAGCTTTCCGGCATTCATCGTTAAACCAGGCTTTGTCACCTGGTTTTTTGGTGACAGTCTTATTGGAAATGTATAGGTCCATGGCATCAGTGATGATCTCTGTAACCCTATTACATGCTCTTTCTGGGTCTTTTTCCTGGAATACTCCCGACCAGTTAACAGATGTGAAGTAGCCCCTCATCTCCCAGTAGTTGGCTTTGTCGTATTGCCAGACTCTCCTCTGGTAAGGCTTATCTCTGAATGCAGCGACGTCTAGTTTTACCAGCACTGGATTGTGGTCAGAGGTGCCTACATTAGCAAGAGTAGAAGAGGAGGCAGGTATATCAGTCAGTACCAAGTCCAGTATTTGGTCCCCTCTCGTTGGCTGATTCACAATCTGGTCCAAACCGAGTCCACTTGCAATCTGTAGCATACGCCGTCCAGCAGAGTCGGTATTGCGGCTACCCAGCCAGTCCTCATGATGGACATTGAAATCGCCGACGAGCATGACACTGTGGGCTCCAAACTCTTCAATTTTTGGAATGGTGTTGGTGTCCAAATATTCTATTATGTCATTGTTAGCACTGGGTGGTCTGTATAATGCTCCAATAAGTAACTTCTTAGACTGCAGACTTACTGACAGCCACATAAGTTCTAGGTCTTTAGGATCTCTCTGTGGGTCATGGTGGATGGCTACTCCTTCTAGACTGTAGACCGCGATACCCCCTCCAGATGTTCCAGTTCTATCTCTGCGGCAGCACATGGTGTATCCTGGGATAGAAATAAAGTCAGCTCCATCTTGTACTGTCGAATCAAGGAATGTCTCCACTGCGATAACTATTGTTGGCTTTTTCTCCAAACAAAGGTTGGAAAGTTCTCCAATGTTAGATCTTAAACCGCGGATGTTTACCTCCATTATAAGCAAATTTTTATCACGTGGTCGTTGGGCAGGCGCATGTCGTTTCCGATTTGATCTGTCCGTTCGAGGCTTATTTTGTCTGTTTTTGGCAACTAATAGTCGGAATACAGGAGCCGCCGACCCCTGTATCCCCCAAACACACTTGAGCAGTGCGGCAGAGGTACACACTATACATGACCTGATCTGAAAGCATCAATTGACTCATAACAGATCGTGTTCAGAAGAACCACTTGGTCAAGGATGGGGTGATCAGTGTTTAATTGTACCCCCACTACCCCACTACCTGTGTCTAGCTCCTATACAGCACAAGTTTGCTGGTCAAGTACCTAGCATGCACAATAGAGACAATCGATAAAGGCTCAGCAAGTGAAAATATGGCCTGTGAGCGGTAAATATTTTGTATACATTTGAATACAAAATTTACCAGGGAATCCACCAAGATCATCATCATCATCATCTGTACGGAAGGATAGGTTGTGTCCTGTAGTTCTTCCGATCGTTGGTGCGGCTGATTTTGTACTATACTATGATATAATAACTATATTTGGGTGTTGCGCGTGAGGCGGACTTCAGTGAAGGTTGAATATACTTCAATATACTTCAAGTATCCAATTAAGTCCAATTATGATAACAATTACTAGAAATATTTGGTCTTTTATGTTTTCTAAGTGATCCGTCTGTGTTTTAATGAAAATGGCTTCTTTCATTAGTGAACAATCTCTGGTACAGCTTCTCTATCCGCAAACATCGATTGAAATGTCTGGAGTATCTACCCCTGGAGTGCCAGGTATTGTAACCTAGGAGTGTCGCGGTTATATTAGTTCAGGAGGGTGTTTCACAAAGGTTCTAAGTTGAACATAACTCTTAATTGGACCAACAATTATGGAAAGCCATTTATTTGTAGCCTCGGAATAAACCATATTCAAAGGCCAAAAAAGATATTTGAAATTTCCAACACAAATTTATATCAATAACTTCAAGAATGCAAGCTCGATGGACTTTGGTCTCTGCGGACACTTGATAGTACTACGTCAAAACAAAATCGGCCCCCCCCCCCCCCCCCCATACAAACCAAAACTTTACTATTCCTTCGCCATGATATCATACTCAATAGGATAATGTTAATATAACAAAAAAGGAAAAGAGATCTACTGTATGTATAAATACCTAAGAATGCAAGCTTGATTGACTTTGGTCTTTGCGGACACTTGATGGTACTAACAAAAAATCACCCCCTCCCCCCTATAAACACATACATTTTAACTTTACCTTCACCATAGTTAGCTCAAGATTATAATGATAACAAAAAAGAAAACAGAGATAAATTGTTTAAATAACTAAGAATGCAAGGTTGATGGACTTTGGTCTTTGCGGACACTTGATGGTACTACCTAACAAAACAAAAAATTAACCCCCCCCCCCCCCCACACAAACCAAAATATCATACTCAATATGATAATAGAAACAAAACTAAATCTGTTTTTGTAAAACTGGAATTACTATTTTGGGAGTAGTACAGTTTCACAACCTATCCAGGTTGCTTCTTCAGCTAAACTGGCTTGGGTAGAGAAGATTACTGGTGAAAGCTGTTGGAATCACTGAGCTGAGTAATCTTCTATTGTCCGAGATTGAACAGATTTAGTTTTGCTTCTACGAACTCTTTCCTAGATGAATCAAAATCTACATTGATCATCAATATGATTATGTTAATATAAAACAAAGAAAAGAGAGATAAATGTATAAATACCTAAGAATGCAAGGTTGATGGACTTTGGTCTCTGCGGACACTTGATGGATACTGCGGTGACGATCCCCAGTGTCCCTTCGGATCCGATGAACAGCTGTTTGAGATCATAGCCCGTGTTATCCTTGCTCAGGGATGTCAGACAGTCAACCACAGTACCGTTAGCTAGAACCTATATGAAAACAACGATAAAACGTGATCAAATTAATTCATCAATTTTTTTCCTGCATCATAGTATAGTAGTCTCTGGATAATAGGGTATCAATTGAAGGGATTCTCAAGACTGTTATCTGGGTAGGATCCAATGTATAACTGTTTGAGAACATACCCCGTGTTATCCTTGCTCAGGGATGTCAGACATCAATCACAGTACCGTCAGCTAGCACCTACATCAAAAACAACATCAAGATGTGATTCAAATAAAACAACTACAATTTTTTCTGGGATCATAGTAGGGGTACTCAAGACTGTTATCCTGGTAGGATGCAATACATAACAGTTTGAGATCATAGCCTACATGTACGTTATCCTTGATCAGGGATGTCAGACAGTCTACCACAGTAACGTCAGCTAGCACCTACATTGAAAACATCTTTAAGTCATTAAGTCTTTATTTAAATACAAACAAGAGAAACCTTTCCTAGATCATAGTATAGTACAAATGTAGTGTCTGGGGTATGGGGGATCATTTAAAGGGCAATATTGTTACAAATAACATGGTGGTTTAGAAATAATCATTACCCTAACCTGTCGCTTTTAAGTCAATGGGTCATTTCTATAGAGTACCGAAGTAGTGATGTCACTTTCTTTTGTTAGTGTTGAGTAATGGTTCTAAACAAGTTGTTGATTGATTAGGGCTTTTAGCAGTGGGTTGGAGCTGGACGATTGCCTTCATAGCAACCGCTAGGTCAGACATTCCTGGCTTGCCTGGCATTGTTTTAGAACCATTACCCATGGCAATGAATAGCTGTGAAATCACACTTGGGCGCTCTATATCATCTTGTTATTAGATTTATTATAATGAAAAATCCCATTAGTTAGTTGTACATTGTATACTGTCTAACATTTGCAATGTAGGTGTTAACCAGGAATCAAAAATATAAACTAAGCAACCTCCCAAGACACCTCCCTTGGAACATCGGACTTTCCTCCTAAAAGCTACTGATCTAATTATAGTGAAAAAAACATATTTTACGACTTTACTTAAATACATTTTAAGGCTTTTTTATGATGGTTACTAATCAGAATATATGGACTATGACCTTTGATTGTCGTGTTTACATAGCATAGAGCATGAATCTGATCGTTCTGGTTTTGCGTAAATGTCCATATAGAATTTACTTGGCCTCTGTGTGAACCTTATTATTACAATTATTGCAGTTATATTTAAACAAGATTTCTGAAGCTCAAAATTTAGCAGAAGGTAGATTATGATACCCTCATTCAGGAAATACCCAAGATCCTGAATCTCGTATTTCGGCCAAGAATTGACTCTTTCAGCTAATAACAGAAAAACAACCACCGCGACCTAACAGACATTTTGTGGTGTAAGGTCACATATTATCATTTACAGAACAAAGGTGATGAGAATAATGAACCTTTCAAATAATATATGTTTCTGAGATATTTCTTGCACCGTCCCAATGAATTAATGAATAACCTGTTCCTTATCAAGTTCTGCACTCTCTGTAGAGTTAATGTACAGCCTACAGGACTCACATGGTTCTCAGAGACAATATGTGACCGGCTATAGCAAAACCCGGCACTTGTCCGTAATTCATGTTTTGAAGAAATGGGCATTTCAAGTTCACATAATGTGTGTAAAAAGACTTATGATTGTAAAGTTGAAACAATTATATCTTCGCCAATTATTGACCAATTTGTTAGAACAAAGCATCACATGAAAGCTTGTGATGAGGTCTTTCTAATGATATGAAAATCGACATTTAGATTTTTACCGACAAGTGCAGGGTTTTGCTAAAGCCGGTCAAATATATGTTGAGAGTATTTTCATCCCTCTCGAGGATGCGTCTGTTTAACCTGTTCCCTTTGAGATTCTGAAATCCATATAGACTATTTATATAGTCCACCAGGTTCCCATAAGCAACAGGTTAATATTACTATATGGTTGGTATCAAAGTAATTCTCATGTCTTCAGACACAAGAGGGTGTACTTACTGCTTCCACTCCCAGAACAGTCCCGTGCAGCGAGCCGTATCTTAGCAAGCGAATGCCTCCCGCATTTGTTGACACGTTGCCCCCGATGCAGCAGCTGCCTTTGGCTCCGAGGTCCAGGGGCATGATAAGACCATGATCACCGACAGCATCATCTAGCTTCTCTAGGACACAGCCAGCCTGGGCTACCAGGGTCCCTACAATTAGCAAGAAATGTTGTATTTTATTGCCAGTCATTTAAAATCGATCATATAACTAGATGTAGTCATTATAAGTGCTCCCGATGCAGCAACTGCCTTTGGAGCCAAGGTCTAGGGGCATGATCAGACCGTGTTCACCGACAGCATCATCTAGCTTCTCTAGGACGCAGCCAGCCTGTGCTACCAGGGTCCCTACAATTGGCAAGCAAATTGAATTTAAAAAAAAAATCATCAGTCATATAAAATTAATCACAGAATTAAATGTACAGTCATTATAATTGCCGCCGATGCAGCAACTGCCTTTGGCTCCGAGGTCTAGCGGCATGATCAGACCGTGTTCACCGACAGCATCATCTAGCTTCTCTAGGACACAGCCAGCCTGTACTACCAGGGTCCCTACAATCAGCAATAAATTTTTTTTGGTGTAAATTTTGTATCAGTCATTTAAATTAATAAATCAAATACTAAATTAAATGCTACAATCATTTATATACAAATAGTGCATGGTTTGGAGTTGATTATACCAGAATGAACACCTGAACATGTAGAATTATAAGAGTGCATTGTATCGCACCAAGCCCATTGGCCGTGTGCGATATAAATGCATGAGAGAAATTTGGAATGTAAATTCAAATTAAAACATTTTTTTACTGGATACTTAAAGGGTACCACCACCCAAAAATAATATTCTTATTAAAGAAAGGTAACATCTTTAGTATTCCATTCCATCAACAAGTTCACAAAAATATGTTTCCAGAAAAAAAAGAAAAAAAATTGGAAACGCATCACCATTCTAAAGAATGCATTCATGCGGTCTGAATTACGCAGACTGCTATGCGTGCGGTGAATTGCAATGTTTGCAGAGCGAACGAATCGCCCGGGAATCTATTGTTTACAAACGTGCGCGTGAATAGCATTGGCGCACTCGCAAATGGTTGGCCCGTATGGAACCAGGAAATTGCAGTGGTTCCGTAAGTGGTGGAAATGAATTGCTTTGTTTATGAATTACACAACCCTTTGCAAAATGTTGGGTATCTATTTGATATCACAAAACGGTACCAAAACATATAATAATGTGTTGTTCTTTAACAAACATTACAGAATAAAAGAGACACTAAAACTTGAAATTACAAATTATTTCAAAAAGAATTACGGGCCTCATTTCATAAAACTTGTCCCATTATTATGTCCAACTTGTCAAACTGATGTGTTTTCAATGCTGATGATATTGTTTATCAATGTGATGGATAAAAGAACCTCATCGAAGAGGGCAATACTACCCCCCAAATCACAAACATTCAACCCGTTCCCAACAAGTTTCTGAAATCTACATAGACTTTGTACACGACCCACTCGGTTCCCTTAGTCAATGGGTTAACAGACAAAACTTGAAAAAACAATAGGGCAACAATCAACAATGATTACCTGATGTGCTATCGATGCTAATGATGTTGTTCATCAGTGTGGTGGATATAATGATCTCATCAAAGAGGGCGATGCTGCCCCCTACCAGGCCCGTATTGCCCCCCTGGGGGACCACGGCTAGGTTCTTGGAGCTGCAGTAGGCGAGGATCTGGGACACTTCTTGGGTCGTTTTGGGCCTCAAAAGTAGCTTACTACTTCCTGCAAGACACAATAATAATGATAACATTAACAACGATAATAATGTTTTGAGTTATATAGCACCAAATATGATTGATAATCATCTCTAAGGATACATGTCTTATGTCCTCGAAATGAGTGATACTACTACCCCTGGCATACCAAAACGTGGCAGAAGAAAATCTTCTTGGGCCTCAAAAGTGGCTGGCTGCTTCCTGAATGATACAATAACAATTGACTAATTCTAACATTAAGTGCAAATTTCTTAACCGGTTCCCTATTAGATTTTGCAATTCCCGTAGCGACAATACACAGTACACCACATTTCTGTTGGCAATGGATCAAGTTGTCATAAAGAGTATTGCTACCCATTCAAGCCATGTATGTATTATCCGTAGCACACCACAGAGAGCAGAAGGCAGCAATCTGTGAATATGCTTCGGTTGCCTAGGGCTTCAAGAGTAGTTGACTGCTTCCTAAAAGACACAATAATAATACTTGTAACAACAAAAGCATTACTCAATATTGTTTAAGAGTTGTCAGAATGTCTAAAACACTGCTGTGAAAATATGCATTGTTTTATTTTTATTTGTTATTATTTTGAATCGATGTTGTACTTGGATATACTATAGATGGATTTGGAAATTTAAACTTACGCATTGTTCATCTTTAAGGCCCCTTGATGTAAACTTTCCTATAGATA
The DNA here is from genome assembly GCA_037951105.1 of Echinarachnius parma. NCBI lineage: Eukaryota > Metazoa > Echinodermata > Echinoidea > Clypeasteroida > Echinarachniidae > Echinarachnius > Echinarachnius parma. The sequence goes on along the minus strand of JBAMJV010004162.1, from coordinate 66,255 downwards.
GTTTGTCCATTTCTTTGTGCAGAGCTCTACTTTATACTAACATTATTTTAAAATTCCTCCTTGATTTTGTGTTATCTCACCTCTACACGTCCTCATCCAGTCAATGTTAGCTCCCTCCAGCTCTTCCTCATCGGTGATGATCCTCCCCTGAAGAAGTTTGTCAAAGAACTGCACGTCTTCCGTCGTCAGCTGGGCGAAGGGCCCCCTCTTTAGCTCCGGAAACCTATCTCTCGTGAGTGGAACGTCCGACCCAAGAGCATGCGATGTTGACAGACATCTTACTTGTATTTGGTTGTACCTGTGCAAAGTAATAATAATAATAATACAAACATTTATATAGCGCAGCTACTATAAATATATACTCTAGTGTAGGAATACATGTTAATGGCTTTGATTTTGAGTGTGTATCTAGAAAATATTAATTAATAGGAATGAAAAAAAAAAAAAATTGGCTTACCAAGGATTGAACCCGAGACCTCAGGATTGCTAGAAAGCAATTACTTCGCTGGTCAAGTAGCACACACAATAGTGGCAATCGATAGGGCTCAGCAAAGTGAAAAAGTAACCTGAACGCTTAAAGCATTTTGTTTTGGATGCGTACGATACGTCCCGACCAGCCGTCACGCACCGGTTGATTCCAGCCAGCGGGCGTGCCGAGCCAGCTGCCCGTTGATTGGTTGAGCTCGCTATTGTTCCCACCTAGCAAGCGAGCCGAACCAGCGTCCCCCGCTGATTGGTTGAGTACCCGTGTGCACCGGCCAATAGACCTTGCCCGTTGTTGACCAATTAGGAACGTACTCGCTCATGCGAGAGCCGTTTGGAGCCGTCCGAAGAGTATAAAACACGATTGCTTACATTAGATTATATCACTTGACAAAGTGTTGCAGCGGCACACGAAACGTCGTGATCTTTTAGATTCCTTGTTGACCATACATTGCGAGACAAACGAATATCACTAGCGATATTATTTTCGATACATTTTGTTTATGTTTGTATACAAAATTTACTAAGGATTCAACTAACATTACTGTACTAAACTTTAAACATTAAGTAATTGTAATAAAATGTTAGGATTACAATTTTAGGGGGACAGATCATCGACGAAGACCCAGATTTCAATCTTTCCATATAAGCTATACATTGGGAACAAGAGCGGCAAAATATTTAATTTTTCAAGCAAATAAAATAGGGTTTCCTCGGAACTGGGAAATCTCAGCCCCCGTCTCTAAGCCATCTGAAAACATGGATCCCGAAGTGAAGAGGTTCAAAACAATCTATTAGGTAGTTGAAAACGACACAAACAATGTAATGATATATGTCTTTCTTCTCTTCCTTCTCCTACATGTATGCCTCCTCTTTATTCTCTAGGCTCATATTTCTCTTTCTTTTTATAAATATATTAGATTATAATAATTGTTGCTTCATTTTTATTGAATATGTACACTAGAACTTGAAGACAAACCTGCAACCCATGCCTTGCTTGGCCGGCGAGTAGCCAACATGTCTTGTGTGCACACATGATGAGAACTTGCAAAGGTGAGACGACGCTGCCTCAGCATATTTGCATGCATGACTGATAACGCCGAGTCCGCCATTCCTTAATAGAGTACTTCTGATACATCCAAGCAATGTGGTCATCTTTGGTGATTCGAGGTAGTACTTTAACCTGTGATTAAAAGTGATAATACAAATAATACATCACAACGCCTCAAGCATAACTGAGATGCTCCAAGAACTCAAATGGCACACTCTACAACAAAGACGTGAAACTCTCCGCCTCATTCTTCTCTTCAAAATGCACCATAACCATGTCATCTTCAATACCAGACCCCACATTGTACCAGTACAGAAGGCAGTAAGACGTGTCCATGCTGAAGGCTATCAACTACCAGTCAGCAAAAATGAACACCACAGGCAGTCTTTCTTCCCCCGTACTGTGAGGACATGGAACACCCTACCACCAGATGTCATGTCTGCCCCATCAGTCGACGTGTTTCGACAAAGACTGATGGAGAGACCCTCGGTGTAGTTGAGCACTCCAGCTGTTTTTTTTTCACGACTGCACTTGTCCAGCATGAGCACCAGCACACAGCACACCAACACTTGTAATAATCTTCAAGATTGAAGGACACAGGTCTACCCCGAAGAAGAAGTACCCCGAAGAAGAAGGACGAGTTGTGGCGAGTTGGGCGAGGCGACAAAAGCTACATTCACATTCGGGTGAATCTTCGCTGCACAGATGCGCTCGTGTGAACGTATCTGAAAAATATAACTAGCGATAACTCGTACAGAATTCGTAATAAGACTCGCGACAAGTCGGGACAGGTCGGGTCAACTCGGCATAACTCGACAATCTCTTCGGAACTCGCCGTAAACTCGGGAAGTGGTCAGCAAATTTTCAAACATGTTTGAAATTTTGACCAGCTCCGTTTAACTCGTACTTAACTCGCTTAAACTCGCATTAACTCGTATAATGCTCGAGGTCGCTCGTAATGAACTCGCCATGACTCTCTATAACTCGTAGTAATAACTTGAGAAGAGCGCTGCATGAATAAGGGCGCGTTGTTCAGGGGGTTTTAGGCTAGTAAATTTCTGCTCAAGTTCCCATTTATTACTAAAGCGTAAAAATTAGCAGGCCGGGGCATCGATCGGTTTTGGAACTCGGATCCCCTGATTTGAAATCAAGCGCTTATCGATAATCCGATCGGCCACAAGGCACAACACCTGCGCAAACTTATCAAAACAAAACTCGTAACAAATTGTACGAAGATCGTCTCTACTCGCATCGCGCTCGGTTCAACTCGTACTATTATCGCGATAAACTAGACTTCGGGATCGTAAATCACTCGTCAGATTTCCCGAGCGTCCAATAGTTGCACGTAGTCTAGGAAGACGAAATGTAGAGACATTTACATTAACATTTGGACTTTTTTTTTAACATGTCATTGACATGTTAAAAAAAAAGTCCAAATGTTAATGTAAATGTCTCTACAATCTTACATTTCGTCTTCCTAGACTAAGTTGCACGCCAGTTGACACTCGTGACAACTTGTCGTTACTCGTAACTACAACTCAACAAAGTGTGAGAGCACCTTGGCTTTGCCTTAGAAAGGGTGGACATCATTCATAACCACCAGCACCACCACTTATACCGTTTGTGCTTAGCATACAGAATCACATTGACGTAGTGCGTTATTTTTTCGCTCGGCGGGGCAATTGATTGTTCGAGGGGTGTGAGCGAATTCACTTTGACCCAGTTGACAATGAGTTGTTAATGGTTACGACCTAGTCCAAGAAGACTAAAGGTAGAGACATTTACATTAACATTTGGACGTTTTTTTTTAACATGTCATACCTTTAGTCCTAGTCCATAGTGTACACGTTCTGTATCTAGCCACTTATCCACCCAAAAAACCCTCCAATTTGGTTGGAAATATTTCGGCTACTCACCTGAATTTTCACGACTAGGCAGATGTTTACTCTCTTTCTGCAATTGTGCTGTCCCAAATACGTTTACAAGTTGTAATTCTGGTAAAATTAACACTTTTCCGAGGTAAACACAGCCCGATGTTTGATGACCAAGAATTCCCGTAACATGCTATTCAACGCAATTGCACATGGTAGTATTGTATTCGCCGTGTAGACATTTGCATAACACACGGCTCGCGATAATACCGTTGCATGTATAACCTGTACGCACGCGCGCCGTATCCTCTATATAATATACAGTAGAGGATACGGCGCGCGCGCGTGCAGGTTATACATGCAACGGTATATCGCGAGCCGTGTGTTATGCAAATGTCTATACACTGCGAATACAATACTACATTGTGCAATTGCGTTGAATAGCATGTTACGGAAATTCTTGGTCATCAAACATCGGGCTGTGTTTACCTCGGAAAAGTGTTAATTTTACCAGAATTACAACTTGTAAACGTATTTGGGACAGCACAATTGCAGAAAGAGAGTAAACATCTGCCTAGTCGTGAAAATTCAGGTGAGTAGCCGAAATATTTCCAACCAAATTGGAGGGTTTTTTGGGTGGATAAGTGGCTAGATACAGATCGTGTACACTATGGACTAGGACTAAAGGTATGACATGTTAAAAAAAAACGTCCAAATGTTAATGTAAATGTCTCTACCTTTAGTCTTCTTGGACTAGTTACGACCGGACGCTACCGGGATAGAACAAAGGCACCACGAAGTGTGTGGGGTCATGTGTAACATACAAAGTATTTTACACATGACAGTACAGGTATGTTCATAACCAAGATTAAGAATAAAGATTAAGATAAGAATACTTGATTCTTCTTGAATACACACTTTTTGTCAGTACGGTCAATGTAAAAGAGGCCCTGAAAACGACAGATTTATTGGTCTATGTGTACATGTATAACAAATATTATATATCTTATCTTATCGTTTTGTTTTGATGTAATGTATCGATGACAAATATAATGTCGTCAACTGTACTAACATACAATCCAGTATGTGGGGCACAGAAGTCAGAACAGTAACTTGACAAGATTTCAAGAATAAATAATGAACTGCAATGTCTGGCTACGGCTGATTCATTATCCTTTTAAAGTTCAGCTGCATCAAATCACAAGTAACATATTGTACATTTATAAAAGGTACAAATATAGGGTGGGGAATGTCATATTTACCGTTTCCAAACTTCACTACATCTGCAGCAGTGATCGAACAGCTCCGCTACGCCAGTCGCCAAACTTGGGATAACCAAGGTGAAGCTAGCGACCAAACTCAGCAGCCAAACTCAGCAGCCAAAACCAGCAACCAAACGATCGATACCGATCATTTGGTATTGTAACACCAATGTGAACGCGCTCATATCGCTGTTACTTTCTCGATTATGCTTGTGCGTACGATACGTGGTACCATTGAAGAATGACTCCAACAGCTGCGTACACAAACACACACTCCATTCAGTAAGCGTGTCAACCGCACGATCCGACCAGTCGTATCGGGGGCGGGGTCACAGGTGGGGGAGGGCGGGGGGGGGGGGGGGGGGGGGGGGGTATAATCAACAAAATCAGCAAATTTCAAGTCAAAATATTGTACGGGGGGGGAGGGGGCGACGGTTTAAAGGGACACCCTGCATGGTCTGAAGGCATTCATACATTCTATCATATAGAAAATGCGTGATTAGTATGTTTGGTAGAACAAACTGACCCATCCTAGATGTTTGTACTATAATAATCAACAAAATACAAAAGATTTCACGACAAAATATTAAACTATAAGTAGGTGGTGTCGGTTTAAAGGACGCCCTACACGTTTTGAAATCATCCATATACAAGAATGCACACTATAGACTATGCGTCATTCCCTTTAAATTGCAGACGTCCCTATCCAGATCTCTGTATTATATAATAATCAACAAATACAGCAAATTTCAAGTCAAAATTTAAAGTATAGTCGGGCGCCCACAGTTTAAAGGACGCCCTGCACGGTCTGAAAGCATCCATATACAATAATGCACACTATAGACTATGCGTCATTCCCTTTAAATTTCAACATCTTTATGTCGGGTTGCTACAAGATGTCCCCATCCAGATCTCTTTATTATATAATAATCAACAAATACAGCAACTTTCACGTCAAAATATTAAAGTATAGTCGGGCGCCGACGGTTTAAAGGACGCCATGCACGGTCTGAAAGCATCCATATACAAGAATGCACACTATAGTATATGCGTCATTCCCTTTAAATTTCAACATCTTTATCTCAGGTTGCTACAAGATGTCCCCATCCAGATCTCTTTATTATATAATAATCAACAAATACAGCAACTTTCACGTCAAAATATTAAAGTATAGTCGGGCGCCGACGGTTTAAAGGACGCCCTGCACGGTCTGAAAGCATCCATATACAAGAATGCACACTATAGACTATGCGTCATTCCCTTTAAATTTCAGCATCTTTATTTCGGGTTGCTACAAGATGTCCCCATCCAGATCTCTGTATTATATAATAATCAACAAATACAGCAAATTTCACGTCAAAATATTTAAGTATAGTTGGGCGCCGACGGTTTAAAGGACGCCCTGCACGGTCTGAAAGCATCCATATACAAGAATGCACACTATAGACTATGCGTCATTCCCTTTAAATTTCAACATCTTTTTCTCGGGTTGCTACAAGATGTCCCCATCCAGATCTTTGTATTATATAATAATCAACAAATACAGCAAATTTCAAGTCAAAATATTAAAGTATAGTCGGGCGCCGACGGTTTAAAGGACGCCCTGCACGGTCTGAAAGCATCCATATACAAGAATGCACATATAGTCTATGCGTCATTCCCTTTAAATTTCAACATCTTTATCTCGGGTTGCTACAAGATGTCCCCATCCAGATCTCTGTATTATATAATAATCAACAAATACAGCAAATTTCAAGTCAAAATATTAAAGTATAGTCGGGCGCCGACGGTTTAAAGGACGCCCTGCACGGTCTGAAAACATCCATATGCAAGAATGCACACTATAGACTATGCGTCATTCCCTTTAAATTTCAACATCTTTATCTCGGGTTGCTACAAGATGTCCCCATCCAGATCTCTGTATTATATAATAATCAACAAATACAGCAAATTTCAAGTCAAAATATTAAAGTATAGTCGGGCGCCGACGGTTTAAAGGACGCCATGCACGGTCTGAAAGCATCCATATACAAGAATGCACACTATAGTATATGCGTCATTCCCTTTAAATTTTCAACATCTTTATCTCAGGTTGCTACAAGATGTCCTCATCCAGATCTCTTTATTATATAATAATCAACAAATACAGCAACTTTCACGTCAAAATATTAAAGTATAGTCGGGCGCCGACGGTTTAAAGGACGCCCTGCACGGTCTGAAAGCATCCATATACAAGAATGCACACTATAGACTATGCGTCATTCCCTTTAAATTTCAACATCTTTATCTCGGGTTGCTACATGATGTCCCCATCCAGATATCTGTATTATATAATCATCAACAAATACAGCAAATTTCAAGTCAAAATATTAAAGTATAGTCGGGCGGCGACGGTTTAAAGGACGCCCTGCACGGTCTGAAATCATCCATATACAAGAATGCACACTATAGTCTATGCGTCATTCCCTTTAAATTTCAACATCTTTATCTCGGGTTGCTACAAGATGTCCCCATCCAGATCTCTGTATTATATAATAATCAACAAATACAGCAAATTTCAAGTCAAAATATTAAAGTATAGTCGGGCGCCGACGGTTTAAAGGACGCCATGCACGGTCTGAAAGCATACATACAAGAATGCACACTATAGTCTATGCGTCATTCCCTTTATATTTCAACATCTTTATGACTCGGGTTGCTACAAGATGTCCCCATCCAGATATCTGTATTATATAATCATCAACAAATACAGCAAATTTCAAGTCAAAATATTAAAGTATAGTCGGGCGGCGACGGTTTAAAGGACGCCCTGCACGGTCTGAAATCATCCATATACAAGAATGCACACTATAGTCTATGCGTCATTCCCTTTAAATTTCAACATCTTTATCTCGGGTTGCTACAAGATGTCCCCATCCAGATCTCTGTATTATATAATAATCAACAAATACAGCAAATTTCAAGTCAAAATATTAAAGTATAGTCGGGCGCCGACGGTTTAAAGAACGCTCTGCACGGTCTGAAAGCATCCATATACAAGAATGCACACTATAGTCTATGCGTCATTCCCTTTAAATTTCAACATCTTTATCTCGGGTTGCTACAAGATGTCCCCATCCCGATCTCTGTATTATATAATAATCAACAAATACAGCAAATTTCAAGTCAAAATATTAAAGTATAGTCGGGCGCCGACGGTTTAAAGGACGCCCTGCACGGTCTGAAAGCATCCATATACAAGAATGCACACTATAGACTATGCGTCATTCCCTTTAAATTTCAACATCTTTATCTCGGGTTGCTACAAGATGTCCCCATCCAGATCTCTGTATTATATAATAATCAACAAATACAGCAAATTTCAAGTCAAAATATTAAAGTATAGTCGGGCGGCGACGGTTTAAAGGACGCCCTGCACGGTCTGAAAGCATCCATATACAAGAATGCACATATAGTCTATGCGTCATTCCCCTTAAATTTCAACATCTTTATCTCGGGTTGCTACAAGATGTCCCCATCCAGATCTCTGTATTATATAATAATCAACAAATACAGCAAATTTCAAGTCAAAATATTAAAGTATAGTCGGGCGGCGACGGTTTAAAGGACGCCATGCACGGTCTGAAAGCATCCATATACAAGAATGCACATATAGTCTATGCGTCATTCCCTTTAAATTTCAACATCTTTTTCTCGGGTTGCTACAAGATGTCCCCATCCAGATCTTTGTATTATATAATAATCAACAAATACAGCAAATTTCAAGTCAAAATATTAAAGTATAGTCGGGCGCCGACGGTTTAAAGGACGCCCTGCACGGTCTGAAAGCATCCATATACAAGAATGCACATATAGTCTATGCGTCATTCCCTTTAAATTTCAACATCTTTTATCTCGGGTTGCTACAAGATGTCCCCATCCAGATCTCTGTATTATATAATAATCAACAAATACAGCAAATTTCAAGTCAAAATATTAAAGTATAGTCGGGCGCCGACGGTTTAAAGGACGCCCTGCACGGTCTGAAAACATCCATATGCAAGAATGCACACTATAGACTATGCGTCATTCCCTTTAAATTTCAACATCTTTTATCTCGGGTTGCTACAAGATGTCCCCATCCAGATCTCTGTATTATATAATAATCAACAAATACAGCAAATTTCAAGTCAAAATATTAAAGTATAGTCGGGCGCCGACGGTTTAAAGGACGCCCTGCACGGTCTGAAAACATCCATATGCAAGAATGCACACTATAGACTATGCGTCATTCCCTTTAAATTTCAACATCTTTATCTCGGGTTGCTACAAGATGTCCCCATCCAGATCTCTGTATTATATAATAATCAACAAATACAGCAAATTTCAAGTCAAAATATTAAAGTATAGTCGGGCGCCGACGGTTTAAAGGACGCCATGCACGGTCTGAAAGCATCCATATACAAGAATGCACACTATAGTTTATGCGTCATTCCCTTTAAATTTTCAACATCTTTATCTCAGGTTGCTACAAGATGTCCTCATCCAGATCTCTTTATTATATAATAATCAACAAATACAGCAACTTTCACGTCAAAATATTAAAGTATAGTCGGGCGCCGACGGTTTAAAGGACGCCCTGCACGGTCTGAAAGCATCCATATACAAGAATGCACACTATAGACTATGCGTCATTCCCTTTAAATTTCAACATCTTTATCTCGGGTTGCTACATGATGTCCCCATCCAGATATCTGTATTATATAATCATCAACAAATAGAGCAAATTTCAAGTCAAAATATTAAAGTATAGTCGGGCGGCGACGGTTTAAAGGACGCCCTGCACGGTCTGAAATCATCCATATACAAGAATGCACACTATAGTCTATGCGTCATTCCCTTTAAATTTCAACATCTTTATCTCGGGTTGCTACAAGATGTCCCCATCCAGATCTCTGTATTATATAATAATCAACAAATACAGCAAATTTCAAGTCAAAATATTAAAGTATAGTCGGGCGCCGACGGTTTAAAGAACGCTCTGCACGGTCTGAAAGCATCCATATACAAGAATGCACACTATAGTCTATGCGTCATTCCCTTTAAATTTCAACATCTTTATCTCGGGTTGCTACAAGATGTCCCCATCCCGATCTCTGTATTATATAATAATCAACAAATACAGCAAATTTCAAGTCAAAATATTAAAGTATAGTCGGGCGCCGACGGTTTAAAGGACGCCCTGCACGGTCTGAAAGCATCCATATACAAGAATGCACACTATAGACTATGCGTCATTCCCTTTAAATTTCAACATCTTTATCTCGGGTTGCTACAAGATGTCCCCATCCAGATCTCTGTATTATATAATAATCAACAAATACAGCAAATTTCAAGTCAAAATATTAAATTATAGTCGGGCGGCGACGGTTTAAAGGACGCCCTGCACGGTCTGAAAGCATCCATATACAAGAATGCACATATAGTCTATGCGTCATTCCCTTTAAATTTCAACATCTTTATCTCGGGTTGCTACAAGATGTCCCCATCCAGATCTCTGTATTATATAATAATCAACAAATACAGCAAATTTCAAGTCAAAATATTAAAGTATAGTCTGCCGGCGACGGTTTAAAGGACGCCATGCACGGTCTGAAAGCATCCATATACAAGAATGCACATATAGTCTATGCGTCATTCCCTTTAAATTTCAACATCTTTATCTCGGGTTGCTACAAGATGTCCCCATCCAGATCTCTGTATTATATAATAATCAACAAATACAGCAAATTTCAAGTCAAAATATTAAAGTATAGTCGGGCGGCGACGGTTTAAAGGACGCCCTGCACGGTCTGAAATCATCCATATACAAGAATGCACACTATAGACTATGCGTCATTCCCTTTAAATTTCAACATCTTTATCTCGGGTTGCTACAAGATGTCCCCATCCAGATCTCTGTATTATATAATAATCAACAAATACAGCAAATTTCAAGTCAAAGTATTAAAGTATAGTCGGGCGCCGACGGTTTAAAGGACGCCCTGCACGGTCTGAAAGCATCCATATACAAGAATGCACACTATAGTCTATGCGTCATTCCCTTTAAATTTCAACATCTTTATCTCGGGTTGCTACAAGATGTCCCCATCCCGATCTCTGTATTATATAATAATCAACAAATACAGCAAATTTCACGTCAAAATATTAAAGTATAGTCGGGCGCCGACGGTTTAAAGGACGCCCTGCACGGTCGGAAAGCATCCATATACAAGAATGCACACTATAGACTATGCGTCATTCCCTTTAAATTTCAACATCTTTATTTCGGGTTGCTACAAGATGTCCCCATCCAGATCTCTGTATTATATAATAATCAACAAATACAGCAAATTTCAAGTCAAAATATTAAAGTATAGTCGGGCGCCGACGGTTTAAAGGACGCCATGCACGGTCTGAAAGCATACATACAAGAATGCACACTATAGTCTATGCGTCATTCACTTTAAATTTCAACATCTTTATGACTCGGGTTGTTACAAGATGTCCCCATCCAGATATCTGTATTATATAATCATCAACAAATACAGCAAATTTCAAGTCAAAATATTAAAGTATAGTCGGGCGCCGACGGTTTAAAGAACGCTCTGCACGGTCTGAAAGCATCCATATACAAGAATGGACATATAGTCTATGCGTCATTCCCTTTAAATTTCAACATCTTTATCTCGGGTTGCTACAAGATGTCCCCATCCAGATCTCTGTATTATATTATAATCAACAAATACAGCAAATTTCAAGTCAAAATATTAAAGTATAGTCGGGCGCCGACGGTTTAAAGGACGCCCTGCACTGTCTGAAAGCATCCATATACAAGAATGCACAATATAGTCTATGCGTCATTCCCTTTAAATTTCAACATCTTTATTTCGGGTTGCTACAAGATGTCCCCATCCAGATCTCTGTATTATATTATAATCAACAAATACAGCAAATTTCGAGACAAAATATTAAAGTATAGTCGGGCGCCGACGGTTTAAAGGACGCCCTGCACGGTCTGAAAGCATCCATATACAAGAATGCACACTATAGACTATGCGTCATTCCCTTTAAATTTCAACATCTTTATCTCGGGTTGCTACAAGATGTCCCCATCCAGATCTCTGTATTATATAATAATCAACAAATACAGCAAATTTCAAGATAAAATATTAAAGTATAGTCGGGCGCCGACGGTTTAAAGGACGCCCTGCACGGTCTGAAAGCATCCATATACAAGAATGCACACTACAGACTATGCGTCATTCCCTTTAAATTTCAACATCTTTATCTCGGGTTGCTACAAGATGTCCCCACCCAGATCTCTGTATCATATAATAATTAACAAATACAGCAAATTTCACGTCAAAATATTAAAGTATAGTCGGGCGCCGACGGTTTAAAGGACGCCCTGCACGGTCTGAAATCATCCATATACAAGAATGCACACTATAGACTATGCGTCATTCCCTTTAAATTTCAACATCTTTAGCTCGGGTTGCTACAAGATGTCCCCATCCAGATCTCTGTATTATATAATAATCAACAAATACAGCAAATTTCAAGTCAAAATATTAAAGTATAGTCGGGCGCCGACGGTTTAAAGGACGCCCCGAACGGTCTGAAAGCATCCATATACAAGAATGCACACAGACTATGCGTCATTCCCTTTAAATGTCAACATCTTTATCTCGGGTTGCTACAAGATGTCCCCATCCAGATCTCTGTATTATATAATAATCAACAAATACAGCAAATTTCAAGTCAAAATATTAAAGTATAGTCGGGCGCCGACGGTTTAAAGGACGCCCTGCACGGTCTGAAAGCATCCATATACAAGAATGCACATATAGTCTATGCGTCATTCCCTTTAAATTTCAACATCTTTTATCTCGGGTTGCTACAAGATGTCCCCATCCAGATCTCTGTATTATATAATAATCAACAAATACAGCAAATTTCAAGTCAAAATATTAAAGTATAGTCGGGCGCCGACGGTTTAAAGGACGCCCTGCACGGTCTGAAAACATCCATATGCAAGAATGCACACTATAGACTATGCGTCATTCCCTTTAAATTTCAACATCTTTATCTCGGGTTGCTACAAGATGTCCCCATCCAGATCTCTGTATTATATAATAATCAACAAATACAGCAAATTTCAAGTCAAAATATTAAAGTATAGTCGGGCGCCGACGGTTTAAAGGACGCCATGCACGGTCTGAAAGCATCCATATACAAGAATGCACACTATAGTTTATGCGTCATTCCCTTTAAATTTTCAACATCTTTATCTCAGGTTGCTACAAGATGTCCTCATCCAGATCTCTTTATTATATAATAATCAACAAATACAGCAACTTTCACGTCAAAATATTAAAGTATAGTCGGGCGCCGACGGTTTAAAGGACGCCCTGCACGGTCTGAAAGCATCCATATACAAGAATGCACACTATAGACTATGCGTCATTCCCTTTAAATTTCAACATCTTTATCTCGGGTTGCTACATGATGTCCCCATCCAGATATCTGTATTATATAATCATCAACAAATAGAGCAAATTTCAAGTCAAAATATTAAAGTATAGTCGGGCGGCGACGGTTTAAAGGACGCCCTGCACGGTCTGAAATCATCCATATACAAGAATGCACACTATAGTCTATGCGTCATTCCCTTTAAATTTCAACATCTTTATCTCGGGTTGCTACAAGATGTCCCCATCCAGATCTCTGTATTATATAATAATCAACAAATACAGCAAATTTCAAGTCAAAATATTAAAGTATAGTCGGGCGCCGACGGTTTAAAGAACGCTCTGCACGGTCTGAAAGCATCCATATACAAGAATGCACACTATAGTCTATGCGTCATTCCCTTTAAATTTCAACATCTTTATCTCGGGTTGCTACAAGATGTCCCCATCCCGATCTCTGTATTATATAATAATCAACAAATACAGCAAATTTCAAGTCAAAATATTAAAGTATAGTCGGGCGCCGACGGTTTAAAGGACGCCCTGCACGGTCTGAAAGCATCCATATACAAGAATGCACACTATAGACTATGCGTCATTCCCTTTAAATTTCAACATCTTTATCTCGGGTTGCTACAAGATGTCCCCATCCAGATCTCTGTATTATATAATAATCAACAAATACAGCAAATTTCAAGTCAAAATATTAAATTATAGTCGGGCGGCGACGGTTTAAAGGACGCCCTGCACGGTCTGAAAGCATCCATATACAAGAATGCACATATAGTCTATGCGTCATTCCCTTTAAATTTCAACATCTTTATCTCGGGTTGCTACAAGATGTCCCCATCCAGATCTCTGTATTATATAATAATCAACAAATACAGCAAATTTCAAGTCAAAATATTAAAGTATAGTCGGGCGGCGACGGTTTAAAGGACGCCATGCACGGTCTGAAAGCATCCATATACAAGAATGCACATATAGTCTATGCGTCATTCCCTTTAAATTTCAACATCTTTATCTCGGGTTGCTACAAGATGTCCCCATCCAGATCTCTGTATTATATAATAATCAACAAATACAGCAAATTTCAAGTCAAAATATTAAAGTATAGTCGGGCGGCGACGGTTTAAAGGACGCCCTGCACGGTCTGAAATCATCCATATACAAGAATGCACACTATAGACTATGCGTCATTCCCTTTAAATTTCAACATCTTTATCTCGGGTTGCTACAAGATGTCCCCATCCAGATCTCTGTATTATATAATAATCAACAAATACAGCAAATTTCAAGTCAAAGTATTAAAGTATAGTCGGGCGCCGACGGTTTAAAGGACGCCCTGCACGGTCTGAAAGCATCCATATACAAGAATGCACACTATAGTCTATGCGTCATTCCCTTTAAATTTCAACATCTTTATCTCGGGTTGCTACAAGATGTCCCCATCCCGATCTCTGTATTATATAATAATCAACAAATACAGCAAATTTCACGTCAAAATATTAAAGTATAGTCGGGCGCCGACGGTTTAAAGGACGCCCTGCACGGTCGGAAAGCATCCATATACAAGAATGCACACTATAGACTATGCGTCATTCCCTTTAAATTTCAACATCTTTATTTCGGGTTGCTACAAGATGTCCCCATCCAGATCTCTGTATTATATAATAATCAACAAATACAGCAAATTTCAAGTCAAAATATTAAAGTATAGTCGGGCGCCGACGGTTTAAAGGACGCCATGCACGGTCTGAAAGCATACATACAAGAATGCACACTATAGTCTATGCGTCATTCACTTTAAATTTCAACATCTTTATGACTCGGGTTGTTACAAGATGTCCCCATCCAGATATCTGTATTATATAATCATCAACAAATACAGCAAATTTCAAGTCAAAATATTAAAGTATAGTCGGGCGCCGACGGTTTAAAGAACGCTCTGCACGGTCTGAAAGCATCCATATACAAGAATGGACATATAGTCTATGCGTCATTCCCTTTAAATTTCAACATCTTTATCTCGGGTTGCTACAAGATGTCCCCATCCAGATCTCTGTATTATATTATAATCAACAAATACAGCAAATTTCAAGTCAAAATATTAAAGTATAGTCGGGCGCCGACGGTTTAAAGGACGCCCTGCACTGTCTGAAAGCATCCATATACAAGAATGCACAATATAGTCTATGCGTCATTCCCTTTAAATTTCAACATCTTTATTTCGGGTTGCTACAAGATGTCCCCATCCAGATCTCTGTATTATATTATAATCAACAAATACAGCAAATTTCAAGTCAAAATATTAAAGTATAGTCGGGCGCCGACGGTTTAAACGACGCCCTGCACGGTCTGAAAGCATCCATATACAAGAATGCACAATATAGTCTATGCGTCATTCCCTTTAAATTTCAACATCTTTATTTCGGGTTGCTACAAGATGTCCCCATCCAGATCTCTGTATTATATTATAATCAACAAATACAGCAAATTTCGAGACAAAATATTAAAGTATAGTCGGGCGCCGACGGTTTAAAGGACGCCCTGCACGGTCTGAAAGCATCCATATACAAGAATGCACACTATAGACTATGCGTCATTCCCTTTAAATTTCAACATCTTTATCTCGGGTTGCTACAAGATGTCCCCATCCAGATCTCTGTATTATATAATAATCAACAAATACAGCAAATTTCAAGATAAAATATTAAAGTATAGTCGGGCGCCGACGGTTTAAAGGACGCCCTGCACGGTCTGAAAGCATCCATATACAAGAATGCACACTACAGACTATGCGTCATTCCCTTTAAATTTCAACATCTTTATCTCGGGTTGCTACAAGATGTCCCCACCCAGATCTCTGTATCATATAATAATTAACAAATACAGCAAATTTCACGTCAAAATATTAAAGTATAGTCGGGCGCCGACGGTTTAAAGGACGCCCTGCACGGTCTGAAATCATCCATATACAAGAATGCACACTATAGACTATGCGTCATTCCCTTTAAATTTCAACATCTTTAGCTCGGGTTGCTACAAGATGTCCCCATCCAGATCTCTGTATTATATAATAATCAACAAATACAGCAAATTTCAAGTCAAAATATTAAAGTATAGTCGGGCGCCGACGGTTTAAAGGACGCCCCGAACGGTCTGAAAGCATCCATATACAAGAATGCACACAGACTATGCGTCATTCCCTTTAAATGTCAACATCTTTATCTCGGGTTGCTACAAGATGTCCCCATCCAGATCTCTGTATTATATAATAATCAACAAATACAGCAAATTTCATTTCAAAAATATTAAAGTTGATTTCTAGCGGTTCACTCTTACCTTGTTTCAATCGCATTAACAATAAAAGCATGGAACCGGTTTCGGTTCTTCACATTTCGATTTCGTTCAAAAGATATTTACGATTGAATTGTAGGACATAACATTTCACACCAATACACAATTTATTGACCACGCATCACCTTTTGCACAAAGTTTCAACAAAGTTACTAGATCCCTTTAATGGGACAGTTCATTTTTTGTATAACTTTTTATTATAATCGTTAGGTTTTTGTTTGGAAAATAAGGAAGATAAACAAAATACCATGCTCCTCTATTTGGAACATTATTCAGATTGGCCACTAAACATCTAAACATGTTTATAGCTATGACATCCCAAGGGATATCAAGTAGTAAGGGGCTACAAGGACAAAGTTATCCGACGAACGTTAGACGACCTCACTTTATCCCACCCACTCTGTGGCCTTCGACATATTTTACACTGGCAGTGACGTATAGTTCAGTTTATTTCTGGCAAAAATGTTTCATGTTGTTGTTTGGTGGCAATCAATCAAATGTGACTGTTGTTGCCAATAAAATTTGTATTAATTCATTATTCATATATTTTAAAAATATTATAACATTTTATAAATCATCCAAAAAAATTGCTATGGCACCGCTATAAGTATCGCGATACTTTTTTGGTTCTCCAACATAGAGACTCCCGCTACTTATGTGGAGTTAGACTTCTTTTATTGTAATCAAAATTATTATCTTACAACACTTAATTATAATACAGTCAAACCTGTCATTCAGCGACCACTCAAGGGACCGGCGAAAAGCGGTCGCTATAGACAGTTGGTCGCATTAGACAGGATGGCGGCCATTTTTAATTTATGGTCGCATATCGTGACTATATTATGCACAGGTGTAATTAATTGACATCTGTACCCGCACTTTTCGATAGTTAGTTAGATTTAGTATTTGAATTGAAATTATATATCAATGGCGTTATATTTAGAATCATATTAAATGTTTGTATTATCTTTCAAGTGAAATTGAAAATACAAAATGTGTCAATGTGCCATTTATTATGTGTTTCATCATGACAGTATCAGCTACGCTTATGCACAGTATAGTTTTCTATAGAATTCTGAAGTAAAAATGGAAAATGCAACATGCAAAATGGTCGCAACAAGCGTCCTTTAAACCGTCGGCGCCCGACTATACTTTAATATTTTGACGTGAAATTTCCTGTATTTGTTGATTATTATATAATACAGAGATCTGGATGGGGACATCTTGTAGCAACCAGAGATAAAGATGTTGAAATTTAAAGGGAATGACGCATAGACTATATGTGCATTCTTGTATATGGATGCTTTCAGACCGTGTAGGGCGTCCTTTAAACCGTCGCCGCCCGACTATACTTTAATATTTTGACTTGAAATTTGATGTATTTGTTGATTATTACATAATACAGAGATCTGGATGGGGACATCTGGTAGCAACCCGAGATAAAGATGTTGAAATTTAAAGGGAATGACGCATAGTCTATAGTGTGCATTCTTGTATATGGATGCTTTCAGACCGTGCAGGGCGTCCTTTAAACCGTCGGCGCCCGACTATACTTTAATATTTTGACGTGAAATTTGCTGTATTTGTTGATTATTATATAATACAGAGATCTGGATGGGGACATCTTGTAGCAACCCGAGATAAAGATGTTGAAATTTAAAGGGAATGACGCATAGAATATAGTGTGCATTCTGGTATATGGATGCTTTCAGACCGTGCAGGGCGTCCTTTAAACCGTCGCCGCCCGACTATACTTTAATATTTTGACTTGAAATTTGCTGTATTTGTTGATTATTATATAATACAGAGATCTGGATGGGGACATCTTGTAGCAACCCGAGATAAAGATGTTGAAATTTAAAGGGAATGACGCATAGACTATAGTGTGCATTCTTGTTTATGGATGCTTTCAGACCGTGCAGGGCGTCCTTTAAACCGTCCGCGCCCGACTACCCATTAATATTTTGACGTGAAATTTCCTGTATTTGTTGATTATTATATAATACAGAGATCTGGATGGGGACATCTTGTAGCAACCCGAGATAAAGATGTTGAAATTTAAAGGGAATGACGCATAGACTATAGTGTGCATTCTTGTATATGGATGCTTTCAGACCGTGCAGGGCGTCCTTTAAACCGTCGCCGCCCGACTATATTTTAATATTTTGACTTGAAATTTGCTGTATTTGTTGATTATAATATAATGCAGAGATCTGGATGGGGACATCTTGTAGCAACCCGAAATAAAGATGTTGAAATTTAAAGGGAATGACGCATAGACTATAGTGTGCATTCTTGTATATGGATGCTTTCAGACCGGGCAGGGCGTCCTTTAAACCGTCGGCGCCCGACTATACTTTAATATTTTGACGTGAAATTTCCTGTATTTGTTGATTATAATATAATACAGAGATCTGGATGGGGACATCTTGTAGCAACCCGAAATAAAGATGTTGAAATTTAAAGGGAATGACGCATAGACTATAGTGTGCATTCTTGTTTATGGATGCTTTCAGACCTTGCAGGGCATCCTTTAAACCGTCGGCGCCCGACTATACTTTAATATTTTGACGTGAAATTTCCTGTATTGTTGATTATTATATAATACAGAGATCTGGATGGGGACATCTTGTAGCAACCCGCGATAAAGATGTTGAAATTTAAAGGAAATGACGCATAGACTATAGTGTGCATTCTTGTATATGGATGCTTTCAAACCGTGCATGGCGTCCTTTAAACCGTCGCCGCCCGACTATACTTTAATATTTTTACTTGAAATTTGCTGTATTTGTTGATCATAATATAATACAGAGATCTGGATGGGGACATCTTGTAGCAACCCGAAATAAAGATGTTGAAATTTAAAGAGAATGACGCATAGACTATAGTGTGCATTCTTGTATATGGATGCTTTCAGACCGTGCAGGGCGTCCTTTAAACCGTCGGCGCCCGACTATACTTTAATATTTTGACATGAAATTTCCTGTATTTGTTGATTATTATATAATACAGAGATCTGGATGGGGACATCTTGTAGTAACCCGAAATAAAGATGTTGAAATTTAAAGGGAATGACGCATAGACTATAGTGTGCATTCTTGTTTATGGATGCTTTCAGATCGTGCAGGGCGTCCTTTAAACCGTCGGCGCCCGACTATACTTTAATATTTTGACGTGAAATTTCCTGTATTGTTGATTATTATATAATACAGAGATCTGGATGGGGACATCTTGTAGCAACCCGAGATAAAGATGTTGAAATTTAAAGGAAATGACGCATAGACTATAGTGTGCATTCTTGTATATGGATGCTTTCAGACCGTGCATGGCGTCCTTTAAACCGTCGCCGCCCGACTATACTTTAATATTTTGACTTGAAATTTGCTGTATTTGTTGATTATAATATAATACAGAGATCTGGATGGGGACATCTTGTAGCAACCCGAAATAAAGATGTTGAAATTTAAAGGGAATGACGCATAGACTATAGTGTGCATTCTTGTTTATGGATGCTTTCAGACCGTGCAGGGCGTCCTTTAAACCGTCGGCGCCCGACTATACTTTAATATTTTGACGTGAAATTTCCTGAATTTGTTGATTATTATATAATACAGAGATCTGGATGGGGACATCTTGTAGCAACCCGAGATAAAGATGTTGAAATTTAAAGGGAATAACGCATAGACTATAGTGTGCATTCTTGTATATGGATGCTTTCAGACCGTGCATGGCGTCCTTTAAACCGTCGCCGCCCGACTATACTTTAATATTTTGACTTGAAATTTGCTGTATTTGTTGATCATAATATAATACAGAGATCTGGATGGGGACATCTTGTAGCAACCCGAAATAAAGATGTTGAAATTTAAAGAGAATGACGCATAGACTATAGTGTGCATTCTTGTATATGGATGCTTTCAGACCGTGCAGGGCGTCCTTTAAACCGTCGGCGCCCGACTATACTTTAATATTTTGACATGAAATTTCCTGTATTTGTTGATTATTATATAATACAGAGATCTGGATGGGGACATCTTGTAGTAACCCGAAATAAAGATGTTGAAATTTAAAGGGAATGACGCATAGACTATAGTGTGCATTCTTGTTTATGGATGCTTTCAGACCGTGCAGGGCGTCCTTTAAACCGTTGGCGCCCGACTATACTTTAATATTTTGACGTGAAATTTGCTGTATTTGTTGATTATTATATAATACAGAGATCTGGATGGGGACATCTTGTAGCAACCCGAAATAAAGATGTTGAAATTTAAAGGGAATGACGCATAGACTATAGTGTGCATTCTTGTTTATGGATGCTTTCAGACCGTGCAGGGCGTCCTTTAAACCGTCGGCGCCCGACTATACTTTAATATTTTGACGTGAAATTTGCTGTATTTGTTGATTATTATATAATACAAAGATCTGGATGGGGACATCTTGTAGCAACCCGAGATAAAGATGTTGAAATTTAAAGAGAATGACGCATAGACTATAGTGTGCATTCTTGTATATGGATGCTTTCAGACCGTGCAGGGCGTCCTTTAAACCGTCGGCGCCCGACTATACTTTAATATTTTGACTTGAAATTTGCTGTATTTGTTGATTATTATATAATACAGAGATCTGGATGGGGACATCTTGTACCAACCCGAGATAAAGATGTTGAAATTTAAAGGGAATGACGCATAGAATATAGTGTGCATTCTGGTATATGGATGCTTTCAGACCGTGCAGGGCGTCCTTTAAACCGTCGGCGCCCGACTATACTTTAATATTTTGACTTGAAATTTGCTGTATTTGTTGATTATTATATAATACAGAGATCTGGATGGGGACATCTTGTAGCAACCCGAGATAAAGATGTTGAAATTTAAAGGGAATGACGCATAGACTATAGTGTGCATTCTTGTATATGGATGCTTTCAGACCGTGCATGGCGTCCTTTAAACCGTCGCCGCCCGACTATACTTTAATATTTTGACTTGAAATTTGCTGTATTTGTTGATCATAATATAATACAGAGATCTGGATGGGGACATCTTGTAGCAACCCGAAATAAAGATGTTGAAATTTAAAGAGAATGACGCATAGACTATAGTGTGCATTCTTGTATATGGATGCTTTCAGACCGTGCAGGGCGTCCTTTAAACCGTCGGCGCCCGACTATACTTTAATATTTTGACATGAAATTTCCTGTATTTGTTGATTATTATATAATACAGAGATCTGGATGGGGACATCTTGTAGTAACCCGAAATAAAGATGTTGAAATTTAAAGGGAATGACGCATAGACTAAAGTGTGCATTCTTGTTTATGGATGCTTTCAGACCGTGCAGGGCGTCCTTTAAACCGTTGGCGCCCGACTATACTTTAATATTTTGACGTGAAATTTGCTGTATTTGTTGATTATTATATAATACAGAGATCTCGATGGGGACATCTTGTAGCAACCCGAAATAAAGATGTTGAAATTTAAAGGGAATGACGCATAGACTATAGTGTGCATTCTTGTTTATGGATGCTTTCAGACCGTGCAGGGCGTCCTTTAAACCGTCGGCGCCCGACTATACTTTAATATTTTGACGTGAAATTTGCTGTATTTGTTGATTATTATATAATACAAAGATCTGGATGGGGACATCTTGTAGCAACCCGAGATAAAGATGTTGAAATTTAAAGAGAATGACGCATAGACTATAGTGTGCATTCTTGTATATGGATGCTTTCAGACCGTGCAGGGCGTCCTTTAAACCGTCGGCGCCCGACTATACTTTAATATTTTGACTTGAAATTTGCTGTATTTGTTGATTATTATATAATACAGAGATCTGGATGGGGACATCTTGTAGCAACCCGAGATAAAGATGTTGAAATTTAAAGGGAATGACGCATAGAATATAGTGTGCATTCTGGTATATGGATGCTTTCAGACCGTGCAGGGCGTCCTTTAAACCGTCGGCGCCCGACTATACTTAAATATTTTGACTTGAAATTTGCTGTATTTGTTGATTATTATATAATACAGAGATCTGGATGGGGACATCTTGTAGCAACCTGAGATAAAGATGTTGAAATTTAAAGGGAATGACGCCTAGTCTATAGTGTGCATTCTTGTATATGGATGCTTTCAGACCGTGCAGGGCGTCCTTTAAACCGTCGCCGCCCGACTATACTTTATTATTAACCATAGCAGACATCTGAGCAGGGCAATTTTAAAACCATATTGCCCTCCAAGTTAAGTAGGCCAACAAAACTAGGGGTGAAAACAAATCATATTGCCCGCTCAGAAAAGTCAATGGGATTTTGTGTGTAATTTGCCGGTCAATATGATCACACAGTAAACCAATGGACAAAATCTTATTGACCGCTCAGAAAAGTCAATGGGATTTTGTGTGTAATTTGCCGGTCAATAATATTTATCCAAGATGAAGGCGCGCTAACAGCATGAGTGCGCAAATTCATACGCGCGTTTATCAATGATTTGCGCGTGTCTAATTATGACGTAACAATGTGTTACGCGCTAGCTAAGTAATGATTCTTTACAAACTGGGATGAAGTCAAGATGTATGCATTTTGGTTAAAACTTGAAGTTTAAACATCGTTCAATAATTGTAAGAATTGTGCAATTTGTACCCTTTACATTAATATATTGCATGTTCGCTCGAGATGTCTGATTAGTTAATAATTACAATATTGACTGGACTTTCGGGCTACACTACAAATATTGCCCTCACTAGATCCATATTGCCCTCGTCTTCGACTCGGGCAATATGAATCTAGTTCAGGCAATATTTGCCGTGTCTCCCTCAAGGCCAGTCAATATTCTTTAAATATTTTGACTTGAAATTTGCTGTATTTGTTGATTATTATATAATACAGAGATCTGGATGGGGACATCTTGTAGCAACCCGAGATAAAGATGTTGAAATTTAAAGGGAATGACGCATAGACTATAGTGTGCATTCTTGTATATGGATGCTTTCAGACCGTGCAGGGCGTCCTTTAAACCGTCGCCGCCCGACTATATTTTAATATTTTGACTTGAAATTTGCTGTATTTGTTGATTATAATATAATACAGAGATCTGGATGGGGACATCTTGTAGCAACCCGAAATAAAGATGTTGAAATTTAAAGGGAATGACGCATAGACTATAGTGTGCATTCTTGTATATGGATGCTTTCAGACCGTGCAGGGCGTCCTTTAAACCGTCGGCGCCCGACTATACTTTAATATTTTGACGTGAAATTTCCTGTATTTGTTGATTATTATATAATACAGAGATCTGGATGGGGACATCTTGTAGCAACCCGAAATAAAGATGTTGAAATTTAAAGGGAATGACGCATAGACTATAGTGTGCATTCTTGTTTATGGATGCTTTCAGACCTAGCAGGGCATCCTTTAAACCGTCGGCGCCCGACTATACTTTAATATTTTGACGTGAAATTTCCTGTATTTGTTGATTATAATATAATACAGAGATCTGGATGGGGACATCTTGTAGCAACCCGAAATAAAGATGTTGAAATTTAAAGGGAATGACGCATAGACTATAGTGTGCGTTCTTGTATATGGATGCTTTCAGACCGTGCAGGGCGTTCTTTAAACCGTTGGCGCCCGACTATACTTTAATATTTTGACGTGAAATTTCCTGTATTTGTTCATTATTATATAATACAGAGATCTGGATGGGGACATTTTGTAGCAACCCGAGATAAAGATGTTGAAATTTAAAGGGAATGACGCATAGACTATAGTGTGCATTCTTGTATATGGATGCTTTCAGACCGTGCATGGCGTCCTATAAACCGTCGCCGCCCGACTATACTTTAATATTTTGACTTGAAATTTGCTGTATTTGTTGATTATAATATAATACAGAGATCTGGATGGGGACATCTTGTAGCAACCCGAAATAAAGATGTTGAAATTTAAAGGGAATGACGCATAGACTATAGTGTGCATTCTTGTATATGGATGCTTTCAGACCGTGCAGGGCGTCCTTTAAACCGTCGGCGCCCGACTATACTTTAATATTTTGACGCGAAATTTCCTGTATTGTTGATTATTATATAATACAGAGATCTGGATGGGGACATCTTGTAGCAACCCGAGATAAAAATGTTGAAATTTAAAGGGAATGACGCATAGACTATATGTGCATTCTTGTATATAGATGCTTTCACACCGTGCAGGGCGTCCTTTAAACCGTCGCCGCCCGACTATACTTTAATATTTTGACTTGAAATTTGATGTATTTGTTGATTATTATATAATACAGAGATCTGGATGGGGACATCTTGTAGCAACCCGAAATAAAGATGTTGAAATTTAAAGGGAATGACGCATAGTCTATAGTGTGCATTCTTGTATATGGATTCTTTCAGACCGTGCAGGGCGTCCTTTAAACCGTCGGCGCCCGACTATACTTTAATATTTTGACGTGAAATTTCCTGTATTGTTGATTATTATATAATACAGAGATCTGGATGGGGACATCTTATAGCAACCCGAGATAAAGATGTTGAAATTTAAAGGAAATGACGCATAGACTATAGTGTGCATTCTTGTATATGGATGCTTTCAGACCGTGCATGTCGTCCTTTAAACCGTCGCCGCCCGACTATACTTTAATATTTTGACTTGAAATTTGCTGTATTTGTTGATTATAATATAATACAGAGATCTGGATGGGGACATCTTGTAGCAACCCGAAATAAAGATGTTGAAATTTAAAGGGAATGACGCATAGTCTATATAGTGTGCATTCTTGTATATGGATGCTTTCAGACCGTGCAGGGCGTCCTTTAAACCGTCGGCGCCCGACTATACTTTAATATTTTGACGTGAAATTTCCTGTATTGTTGATTATTATATAATACAGAGATCTGGATGGGGACATCTTGTAGCAACCCGAGATAAAGATGTTGAAATTTAAAGGAAATGACGCATAGACTATAGTGTGCATTCTTGTATATGGATGCTTTCAGACCGTGCATGGCGTCCTTTAAACCGTCGCCGCCCGACTATACTTTAATATTTTGACTTGAAATTTGCTGTATTTGTTGATTATAATATAATACAGAGATCTGGATGGGGACATCTTGTAGCAACCCGAAATAAAGATGTTGAAATTTAAAGGGAATGACGCATAGACTATAGTGTGCATTCTTGTTTATGGATGCTTTCAGACCGTGCAGGGCGTCCTTTAAACCGTCGGCGCCCGACTATACTTTAATATTTTGACGTGAAATTTCCTGTATTTGTTGATTATTATATAATACAGAGATCTGGATGGGGACATCTTGTAGCAACCCGAGATAAAGATGTTGAAATTTAAAGGAAATGACGCATAGACTATAGTGTGCATTCTTGTATATGGATGCTTTCAGACCGTGCATGGCGTCCTTTAAACCGTCGCCGCCCGACTATACTTTAATATTTTGACTTGAAATTTGCTGTATTTGTTGATTATAATATAATACAGAGATCTGGATGGGGACATCTTGTAGCAACCCGAAATAAAGATGTTGAAATTTAAAGGGAATGACGCATAGACTATAGTGTGCATTCTTGTTTATGGATGCTTTCAGACCGTGCAGGGCGTCCTTTAAACCGTCGGCGCCCGACTATACTTTAATATTTTGACGTGAAATTTCCTGTATTTGTTGATTATTATATAATACAGAGATCTGGATGGGGACATCTTGTAGCAACCCGAGATAAAGATGTTGAAATTTAAAGGAAATGACGCATAGACTATAGTGTGCATTCTTGTATATGGATGCTTTCAGACCGTGCAGGGCGTCCTTTAAACCGTCGCCGCCCGACTATACTTTAATATTTTGACTTGAAATTTGCTGTATTTGTTGATTATTATATAATACAGAGATCTGGATGGGGACATCTTGTAGCAACCCGAGATAAAGATGTTGAAATTTAAAGGAAATGACGCATAGACTATAGTGTGCATTCTTGTTTATGGATGCTTTCAGACCGTGCATGGCGTCCTTTAAACCGTCGCCGCCCGACTATACTTTAATATTTTGACTTGAAATTTGCTGTATTTGTTGATTATAATATAATACAGAGATCTGGATGGGGACATCTTGTAGCAACCCGAAATAAAGATGTTGAAATTTAAAGGGAATGACGCATAGACTATAGTGTGCATTCTTGTATATGGATGCTTTCAGACCGTGCAGGGCGTCCTTTAAACCGTCGGCGCCCGACTATACTTTAATATTTTGACGTGAAATTTCCTGTATTTGTTGATTAGTATATAATACAGAGATCTGGATGGGGACATCTTGTAGCAACCCGAAATAAAGATGTTGAAATTTAAAGGGAATGACGCATAGACTATAGTGTGCATTCTTGTTTATGGATGCTTTCAGACCGTGCAGGGCGTCCTTTAAACCGTCGGCGCCCGACTATACTTTAATATTTTGACGTGAAATTTGCTGTATTTGTTGATTATTATATAATACAGAGATCTGGATGGGGACATCTTGTAGCAACCCTAAATAAAGATGTTGAAATTTAAAGGGAATGACGCATAGACTATAGTGTGCATTCTTGTTTATGGATGCTTTCAGACCGTGCAGGGCGTCCTTTAAACCGTCGGCGCCCGACTATACTTTAATATTTTGACGTGAAATTTGCTGTATTTGTTGATTATTATATAATACAGAGATCTGGATGGGGACATCTTGTAGCAACCCGAGATAAAGATGTTGAAATTTAAAGAGAATGACGCATAGACTATAGTGTGCATTCTTGTATATGGGTGCTTTCAGACCGTGCAGGGCGTCCTTTAAACCGCCGGCGCCCGACTATACTTTAATATTTTGACTTGAAATTTGCTGTATTTGTTGATTATTATATAATACAGAGATCTGGATGGGGACATCTTGTAGCAACCCGAGATAAAGATGTTGAAATTTAAAGGGAATGACGCATAGAATATAGTGTGCATTCTGGTATATGGATGCTTTCAGACCGTGCAGGGCGTCCTTTAAACCGTCGCCGCCCGACTATACTTTAATATTTTGACTTGAAATTTGCTGTATTTGTTGATTATTATATAATACAGAGATCTGGATGGGGACATCTTGTAGCAACCCGAGATAAAGATGTTGAAATTTAAAGGGAATGACGCATAGACTATATGTGCATTCTTGTATATGGATGCTTTCAGACCGTGCAGGGCGTCCTTTAAACCGTCGCCGCCCGACTATACTTTAATATTTTGACTTGAAATTTGCTGTATTTGTTGATTATTATATAATACAGAGATCTGGATGGGGACATCTTGTAGCAACCCGAAATAAAGATGTTGAAATTTAAAGGGAATGACGCATAGTCTATAGTGTGCATTCTTGTATATGGATGCTTTCAGACCGTGCCGGGCGTCCTTTAAACCGTCGGCGCCCGACTATACTTTAATATTTTGACGTGAAATTTCCTGTATTGTTGATTATTATATAATACAGAGATCTGGATGGGGACATCTTGTAGCAACCCGAGATAAAGATGTTGAAATTTAAAGGAAATGACGCATAGACTATAGTGTGCATTCTTGTATATGGATGCTTTCAGACCGTGCATGGCGTCCTTTAAACCGTCGCCGCCCGACTATACTTTAATATTTTGACGTGAAATTTGCTGTATTTGTTGATTATTATATAATACAGAGATCTGGATGGGGACATCTTGTAGCAACCCGAAATAAAGATGTTGAAATTTAAAGGGAATGACGCATAGACTATAGTGTGCATTCTTGTTTATGGATGCTTTCAGACCGTGCAGGGCGTCCTTTAAACCGTCGGCGCCCGACTATACTTTAATATTTTGACGTGAAATTTCCTGTATTTGTTGATTATTATATAATACAGAGATCTGGATGGGGACATCTTGTAGCAACCCGAGATAAAGATATTGAAATTTAAAGGGAATGACGCATAGACTATAGTGTGCATTCTTGTATATGGATGCTTTCAGACCGTGCAGGGCGTCCTTTTAACCGTCGGCGCCCGACTATACTTTAATATTTTGACGTGAAATTTCCTGTATTTGTTGATTATTATATAATACAGAGATCTGGATGGGGACATCTTGTAGCAACCCAAGATAAAGATGTTGAAATTTAAAGGGAATGACGCATAGACTATATGTGCATTCTTGTATATGGATGCTTTCAGACCGTGCAGGGCGTCCTTTAAATCGTCGCCGCCCGACTATACTTTCATATTTTGACTTGAAATTTGATGTATTTGTTGATTATTATATAATACAGAGATCTGGATGGGGACATCTTGTAGCAACCCGAGATAAAGATGTTGAAATTTAAAGGGAATGACGCATAGTCTATAGTGTGCATTCTTGTATATGGATGCTTTCAGACCGAGCAGGGCGTCCTTTAATCCGTCGGCGCCCGACTATACTTTAATATTTTGACGTGAAATTTCCTGTATTTGTTGATTATTATATAATACAGAGATCTGGATGGAGACATCTTGTAGCAACCCGAGATAAAGATGTTGAAATTTAAAGGGAATGACGCATAGACTATATGTGCATTCTTGTATATGGATGCTTTCAGACCGTGCAGGGCGTCCTTTAAACCGTCGCCGCCCGACTATACTTTAATATTTTGACTTGAAATTTGCTGTATTTGTTGATTATTATATAATACAGAGATCTGGATGGGGACATCTTGTAGCAACCCGAAATAAAGATGTTGAAATTTAAAGGGAATGACGCATAGTCTATAGTGTGCATTCTTGTATATGGATGCTTTCAGACCGTGCCGGGCGTCCTTTAAACCGTCGGCGCCCGACTATACTTTAATATTTTGACGTGAAATTTCCTGTATTGTTGATTATTATATAATACAGAGATCTGGATGGGGACATCTTGTAGCAACCCGAGATAAAGATGTTGAAATTTAAAGGAAATGACGCATAGACTATAGTGTGCATTCTTGTATATGGATGCTTTCAGACCGTGCATGGCGTCCTTTAAACCGTCGCCGCCCGACTATACTTTAATATTTTGACTTGAAATTTGCTGTATTTGTTGATTATTATATAATACAGAGATCTGGATGGGGACATCTTGTAGCAACCCGAAATAAAGATGTTGAAATTTAAAGGGAATGACGCATAGACTATAGTGTGCATTCTTGTTTATGGATGCTTTCAGACCGTGCAGGGCGTCCTTTAAACCGTCGGCGCCCGACTACCCTTTAATATTTTGACGTGAAATTTCCTGTATTTGTTGATTATTATATAATACAGAGATCTGGATGGGGACATCTTGTAGCAACCCGAGATAAAGATGTTGAAATTTAAAGGGAATGACGCATAGACTATATTGTGCATTCTTGTATATGGATGCTTTCAGACCGTGCAGGGCGTCCTTTAAACCGTCGCCGCCCGACTATATTTTAATATTTTGACTTGAAATTTGCTGTATTTGTTGATTATAATATAATACAGAGATCTGGATGGGGACATCTTGTAGCAACCCGAAATAAAGATGTTGAAATTTAAAGGGAATGACGCATAGACTATAGTGTGCATTCTTGTATATGGATGCTTTCAGACCGTGCAGGGCGTCCTTTAAACCGTCGGCGCCCGACTATACTTTAATATTTTGACGTGAAATTTCCTGTATTTGTTGATTATTATATAATACAGAGATCTGGATGGGGACATCTTGTAGCAACCCGAAATAAAGATGTTGAAATTTAAAGGGAATGACGCATAGACTATAGTGTGCATTCTTCTTTATGGATGCTTTCAGACCGTGCAGGGCGTCCTTTAAACCGTCGGCGCCCGACTATACTTTAATATTTTGACGTGAAATTTCCTGTTTTTGTTGATTATTATATAATACAGAGATCTGGATGGGGACATCTTGTAGCAACCCGAGATAAAGATGTTGAAATTTAAAGGGAATGACGCATAGACTATAGTGTGCATTCTTGTATATGGATGCTTTCAGACCGTGCAGGGCGTCCTTTAAACCGTCGCCGCCCGACTATACTTTAATATTTTGACTTGAAATTTCATGTATTTGTTGATTATTATATAATACAGAGATCTGGATGGGGACATCTTATAGCAACCCCAGATAAAGATGTTGAAATTTAAAGGGAATGACGCATAGTCTATAGTGTGCATTCTTGTATATGGATGCTTTCAGACCGTGCAGGGCGTCCTTTAAACCGTCGGCGCCCGACTATACTTTAATATTTTGACGTGAAATTTCCTGTATTTGTTGATTATTATATAATACAGAGATCTGGATGAGGACATCTTGTAGCAACCCGAGATAAAGATGTTGAAATTTAAAGGGAATGACGCATAGCCTATATTGTGCATTCTTGTATATGGATGCTTTCAGACCGTGCAGGGCGTCCTTTAAACCGTCGCCGCCCGACTATACTTTAATATTTTGACTTGAAATTTGGTGTATTTGTTGATTATAATATAATACAGAGATCTGGATGGGGACATCTTGTAGCAACCCGAAATAAAGATGTTGAAATTTAAAGGGAATGACGCATAGACTATAGTGTGCATTCTTGTATATGGATGCTTTCAGACCGTGCAGGGCGTCCTTTAAACCGTCGGCGCCCGACTATACTTTAATATTTTGACGTGAAATTTCCTGTATTTGTTGATTATTATATAATACAGAGATCTGGATGGGGACATCTTGTAGCAACCCGAGATAAAGATGTTGAAATTTAAAGGGAATGACGCATAGACTATAGTGTGCATTCTTGTATATGGATGCTTTCAGACTTGAAATTTGTATTTGTTGATTATTAACTATAGTTTAATATTTTATTTTTTATTATAACCCCTCTCCCCCACCCCCTTCCACTCCCGAGACGACTGGTCCGATCGTGTGGTTGACACGCTCACTGAAGTAGTAAATATTATCCCCGTAATATAAAATTAAATCGATTGCATGCTTTGCACTTAATAATCAACAAAAGTTATTATTTACCAGATTTATCCAGACTTATTTTGAAAGATAGCATTACCGTAATGCCAAATCCAGCATAAAACTACAGATTATAAGAACCTAAGTATTGTTTTTATGATTTTTTTTTTCTGAACAAAATTACGTCATCTTTCCTCCGCTACTTGAACGCACGTGTGTTTGGTGCGCAGTTGGAATGAGTTGGAGTCATGCATGGTACGGAAGACACGTACGTACAGCGATATGAGCGCGTTCACATTGGCGATACAACACCAAATGATCGGTATCGATAGTTTGGTTGCTGGTTTTGGCTGCTGAGTTTGGCTGCTGAGTTTGGTCGCTAGCTTCACCTTGGTCTTGGGATAGATAGACTAAACTACCGGTAGTTTTGGTTTTAGAGGGCGCACGCTTCAACAAATAATATAGGTTTTCCCATTCATTTTAACACTGTTGTCATTCAATTTCATTAATTCGTCATTACTCATTCAAATTCGTCCCGAGGAACCAGCAGAGCGGAAATCCCAACTTCAATTTCGTCTTTCGTCAATCAATTTAACACAATCACCACACAATTTAGTCATTAGGCACACATTTTCGTCAATTGCAAATCAAATTCGTCGGTCACAGTTGCTGAACACATAAAAGCGAAAGCAATTTCGTCAATTGGCAACCAATTTCGTCAAAACTCCATTCAAATTCGTCCTATGTACTTAGGAGGTAATTTTCTGTTATAAATTGTCTTGATGTAATTGTTAAATTGTAACATTAATTATATAGGGGGTAACACACACACACACACACACGTACCCGTAAATCATGTCAATCGAGGACCTAAATCCTTGTACTATGCAAACGTGGACACACTAATATGTGTCACATTGATATTCTGCGTCCAACCGAGGACTATTGTGTATGTGTTTGACTTTCTGCGTCCAACCGTGGACGTACGGGGTGCACGTTAATTTTTCCGAATTTTCGATGCGCGCGCATATGAATGGCATATGAATTAGCAATCCTTTGCACTAGTTAAGTAAACGAGGACGGTCCACGGTTGGAAATGTGTCCGTGGTTGGATAGTAGTGGCATATATTATGTCCTCGGTTGGGGGTGCTTACAGACTCACACACACACACACACACACACACACACACACACACACACACACACACACACACACACACACACACACACATACGCACACATACAGACACACGCGCAAACAAACACACACACGCACAAACACACATACACCCACAAGCAAACACACAGACACACCTACACAAACACGCACTCACACACAGAAACACGCACACGGCACAGCCACACACACACGCACACACACACTTCCAAACGCACATAACACACACACGCGCACACACACACGTACGCGCACACACACACACGTACGCACACACACACACGTATGCACACACACACACACGCGCACACAAATATATGCAGACATACATGTTTACGTGCAAACATACGCATATATACACACGCATACACACACAAACACGCACATATACACATACATGAGTAGATACACACTAACACATACACACACTGACACATACTCACATGCACTCACACACACGCATACATATATTATATTTGCACATAAATATACACACAAACGTATATACACACATACACATGGATACACACACAAACACACACACGCACGTACTCACACAATACTGACTTCTTAGATTATCAAGAGTTGCTTCCTTTTGTCATCGGATGACGCGTGCAAATATTCAAGATATACTGTGACAAAAGGAAGTATGATGCTTAATTTGCATAAAACAATGATTTTACAAATCAAAACATATCAACCCGAAATGCCTTCTCTGAGTACATTATAAAACATGTCATACCTGGGAATTAGGATTTTATGTTTGAGAGGTCAGAAAGAAAAACATATTTTCTTCATTTACTAAGAAACTCATTCCACAGAGTTGCTTCATTTTGTCATGGGACGGCAGTATACCATGCTTGAAAGGAATTCAAAATCACAAACGACTGAGTAAAAAGCCTTTTATCATTCAATCATAGGCATTCAAACTTAAGATGGCGCTCTCTAAAAACACATTGATTTAAATATTGTGCATGTGAAGGTTCGTAAAAAATAGTGATTAGTAGAGAGATAATCAACAACTATTAAAACACTTCTTGTGAAATTTTTTGAAAAGAGGAAGCCTTTTTTTTGTTTTTTGTAACGGTTGGTTCAAAATTAGCTAATATTTGTGGGGCCCCACATTTATTACAAATGGTTACGTTTATGGATATTTTAGCTGTTTCTGAACCGATTTTGATCAAATAAAGTTTTTTCTGTCACTAAAATATTATGCTCTTTCAAATTGTACACTTAGTTTTTCATTATCTCACAAACAAATTATAATGTGTAGCGCCCTCTCTACCAAAACTCAACTATCCCTTTAACAAATATATTTTCATATTTAGCTTTAAATGAATAAAGGGAGGTCCTAATTTTAATATGGTTAGGTAAGTTATTCCAAATATCTGGTCCATGGTGTCTAATTGAATAAATAAAAGTTTAGGAAAGATGCTGGAAGTGTTTTGGAAGTGTACTTATACATAAAAATGGCAGTTTGGAGTGTATGTATGTCATAAACCTTTAATGTTTTTAATTGACTAAATAACGGGTTAGAGTTTGCAAGATAATTAGAGTGTGTACAAATACGAATTGCTCTCTTCTGCAGAAGAAATATTGAGTTTATTTAAATTTTACTACAGTTTGCCCATATAATATTACAATATGTTATATACGGTAAAATTAAAGTATTATACAAAGTAAATAAAGATCTATCATTTATCAAATATTTCATTTTATACAAAATACCAATATTCCGGAATATCAAAATAGTTATATTATGAATATGTTCATTCCAAGACAAATTTGAGTCAATAATAACTTCTAAAAATGTTGTTGACTGTTTTTCTACCAGAGATAAACCATCTATAAACAAATTACATTGTGGTTAGTCTTGGGAGTTAATAGTTCTAAAACGAATAAAATTAGTTTTACCTATATTTAAGGATAATTTATTACATTTAAACCATAATGAAATATTACACAAATCATGATTTACAGTATCAACAAGTGTATCAATATTTTTGTGTGAATAAATTATATTTGTGTCGTCGGCAAAAAGAAAGTAAGTTAGAATATTTGATGATCTTATTGTATCATTAACATAAATTTTAAAAAATAGTAGTGGGCCTAAGATGGAACCTTGAGGAACTCCACATGTGAGGTTCAATTTTGAGGAACTATTGAAAACATTTTTTTTTTCAAGTTTCAAGTTTCAAGTTTATTCAAACCAAATCAAACATAAACAATGGTACAAGATATAACAGCAAGGAACACAAGAATGATAGGTTTGGGACCCCAGTGAAGCACAGCTTGTGAACGGGGTCCCTTTACACAGTTGACTATACGGTAGGTATATAATGGCAAGGAGTAACATATTTACAATGAGTATAACTCATGTGTATGTAACAATGTAACAATATAACAAATTATGCAGATGAGTATGTACCCCCCACCCCCATTTACAACACATACACAAACACACACACACACACACACAACGTACACTTCATTCATGGCTACCTCATCTTGATTTATACATTCATGTACCTGATTGCAATCTGTCGAAAAGGTGTTTTTTACAAGATATTTTAAACCGAGACAATGTAGTACTACCAATTATATTCTGGGGTAAATTATTCCACTCTTTAACACAGAAAGTTCTAAATGATTTTAAGGCAGTATGGGTCCTGGCGTATGACTGATGGATAAGGTTACTCTGACGAGTATGATAATGATGGATGGAAGAGTTTTCCACAAACACATCAGTCAAAAATGTATACTGGAGTGATTGACATTTAAACATAAATATTAAGCAATAAGAGAAACCAATTCATCAAAAGGCAAAATATGTAGTTGCAAAAACAAAGGAGTACTACTGAGGTAACCTATAATCTGAATTTGTTATGTACCTAACAACTTTTTTTTGAAGTACTTGCAACTTATGTACATGGGTCCTAAATGTGTGACCCCAAGCAATATTACAATACATCAAATGAGGCATAACAACAGCAATAATAGCAAAAGCAATAGCAATAGCAATAGCAATAGCAATAGCGAGATCGAGCCTTGTAACATGACACGCATTATATAAACAAAGCCAGAGATGATCGTGACGTATTGTGCGATTGTGGAAGCACCCGCTGAGTAATAACAATAGGTGATACGCTATACGTATCACCTAATAAACGTACTGTGTTCTATTTTTAAGATCCTCAAACCAGGATAGAGCAAGGCCTCTGATACCATAGTGTTCTAGTTTATGAAGTAAAATTGTATGATCGATGGTATCAAAGGCCTTACTCAGATCCATAAATATACCTATAACATATTCCTTTTTAGCGAGAGATTCAATTATTTTATCACAAAGTTGAATTAAAGCAAAATCAGTTGAATGATTTTTCCTAAAACCAAACTGATTAGGAATCAAAATATCGTGCTCATTCATAAAACGAAATCAATCTATTATATACCAATTTTTCTAAAACCTTTGAAATACTTAATAATAATGATATTGGGCGATAGTTTTGAAGTTTAGATGGGGCATCTTTTTTTATAAATCGGTATAACTTTAGCAACTTTTAATAAGTTAGGACAAGAACCAGTAGAGAGAGAGATATTAAATATATAAACCAATGGAGAAAAAATAAAGTGTATTATTTGCTTAATGAGATTCATACTTAACCCATCCTGTCCTGATGACTTACTTGATTTCAATGATTGAACTATACAAACTACTTCATGAATTGTTGTGGGAGTGAAAAATAATGAATTTTCAGAGGGTTCAAAAAGGTATTGAGAAAAAATATTATTACCAGCATGCAGTGGACCCCAATGTTGTTAAGACCCCTTTTGTATGAAATAAAATATTGAAAAAAACTATTGATCTTGTTATGAACACGGCTACGCCAATCCGGCCCCTCCCCCACGAGTAAGTAGGCTGTTTTCGCAACGACGACGCGGAAATTTTACCACGGTAATCTTAGCGGGGGGTCGCACTCAGAGCGAAAATTTCCGCGTATCGTCCAAACCTACGACGGATACCCAACCAACAATTGGACGTTTTCTGAACGTTTTAAACAGGTTCCAAGTTGGTTATATGGACGTTCTGTGAAAACATTTTTAAAACGTTTATTTGTGGAAGGTTGAAAACGTTTTTAGAACGTTCCAAATGGACGTTTTTAGACCTTTCATGTATTTGCTTTCAAGTAAACGTCCATTAAAGACGAAGACCTACGGAACCTAATAAAAACGTTTTGTGAACGTTCTGTAAACGTTTTGTGTTTGCTGGGTAGTTGGCCGAAATAGCGTATAGTGGGTACAGCTACTACGGAGCGGTCTGGTAAGCCCTTACTTCAATGGGTCAGCCAGAAGTCACTGGGCGTTAGCCAATCAGAGCGCTTGGTCACTCGATCAAGGAGACGTTCCGCGTATTCTTCACTGCGAAACTGCAAATAGATCGCGACGGTAGCCAGAGTACGGAGCCGGTTAAAGCTGATCCCGTACGTCTAGCACTTGCGTTCGCGTGCGAAAAGATGCTAGTATGTTGGGCAGGCCCGACCGCGTTCATGGCCGTGAATATGCCTGGAGAAAAATCAGACAAAGAAAAACAAGAAAATGAGTATAAAAGTAAAGTAGATAATAACCAAATAAAAACAGTAATAAGTGGGGCGCGTGGGTGTGACAATGAACCTTTTCTAACGGATGATTTTGAAAAAGGGGAGGTTGCATCAGAAGGTATGTCATAATGGAGCAACCTGTCAGGGGAAAAGAAGAAGAAGTGAAGAAGAAGAAGAAGTCGTTTATTTACTTCCGTGGGTAAAGCTGACCTCATGTCACAAGGTCAGATTTCGACCATTGAACAATTATGGATTCAACCCAGAGGCGTAAATAACGGGGGGGGGGGGGGGGGGGCGGGGGATGAGGGGGATGCATCCCCCCACCTCACAAGGTGCAGGGATGACATGTAAAATCATCCCCACCCCCCCCCCCCCCCCCTCCCACAGGTTTTAGGGAAGGATATAATTTTTGTGAGTCTGTATCTGCATACGAGTGGGAAAAACATAAGTTGTATGAGCTAAGACTTGTTAATTCTACCGTTAAAAAGTAATTTGTACATTCACATTCCATTTTTGCTGCGCGCTTTGCGCGCGAACAGATTATCTCAGTTTGTTGTGTAACTTGCGTATGGTCCGGGGTGAGTATTTTTTTCTGTATACCGGGCCACGTAGTTCCAGCATAGGCTGGCATTGATTTGACTGCTTGTGTGATGTACACCAAATTGCACCATTTCAAGTATATTATATATAATGTAAAATCTTCTCTGTGGGAGGGGAATACCCCCCCCCCCCCCAAACCCTCCTTATTTGGCTCTGCCCCAGCCCTCGGTAGCTACTTTTTGGGGGGGCAATAGGCTTATTAAGTTGTTGGATCATATTAATGTGTCATTATGGTGATGATGAAACTGTATATGACGCTAAATATAATTATAATATATTTGTGTTTGTCTTGGGTGCATATTCATAAGTGTGTCAATTATTTGTTTTCTTTGTGCATGAAAATACATCTGGTCGATCAAATCATAACATGCTTTCCCAGATACAGTTAATGTAATCTCCCTACCGTGGGAGGGGGGACACCCCCCCCCCCCCCACCCTCCCCCGCTTAGTCCAGATTCAGGACGTGATTTGTGAACACACACCACCTACAGCTGAGCTCGCTATGTGCAGGCGGTTCGGGCAGCGAACTATCCCCCTCTCAGTCACTACTCACTTCGCTCCCTCGGGCTCCTTCGCTCCTTTCAATGTCACATCTGACTCAAAGTTGGCAGCACTGCGAGTGTGGTTGGGCAAGAGCGCGCGCCTACACACACAAAATCGTGAGCCCCAATGGGCCCAATAGGTTTTGCCCTCAATCCAAAACTGCTTCCGCCCCGCCTGGTCTCGACCATCCTAACATCTATAATATAAGCCCCCACAACAAATTGGTATTGGTCCGGTAAGTACGGCAAAGCATTCCCCCCCCCCCCCCCCCCCCACCCCCGGCCCCCAGTTGTGAGAACGTACCTGTCTACGTCTACGTACGCGGTACGCCACTGATTCAACCTTTTCCATTTTGCTCGAAGTTCCCGCGAAGTCTAACGTGGAGTGCATGCCTGCTCAAAGTATGGAATATCACAAAAAGGTTATAACATGTTCTTTGTTCCCTTTTGAATTATATGACATATGTTTGAGCAGAATCGGCCATAAAAGTGGCGCTTAGAAGGGAAATTCATATAGGTGATGTGCAGCGTATGATACTAGCGTGTCCGAATTCCGTGATGTGATGTTTGTACAGAGCGCAGCGCAGCGTGTGTATTGCACACTGCGCATGCGCCTGACTATGTAAACAATCGCTCATATCGGGGGAGGGTGAGAGGGGGGGGGGGGGGGTGGGGGGGGGGGGGGTGGTGGTATATGGGCCCTAAAGCTTTTGAATTCAGCTCCTTATAAATTGATTATCAAGTGCACATGGCCAGCATCATGTTATGAGCTGGTGGTAATATTGCACTTTCTGCCCTGATTTTCAAAGACCTCTTAAAATCACAAAATAGCGGCTTGGTACGAACAGTCACGTTCACGTCACGTTCAGGTTCTGTACCTTTTGTGAAACAGGTCACCCAAATCTACGAAGTGTAGGGTAACGTGACCCAACAATTTGTTGACCTGCTATATGCAATCTGCGAAAGCTCACGTAAATTGCCGCTGGCGTTTTAAAAAATAACGTAAATTGTCATTGAGAAGAGACTAATGGCAAAATAACTGACAGGAGAGGGATCAGTGTTGCTAATTACATTTGGACAGTGGTGCGATCGCCCAATTGTATGTATTCTCAAGCCATGGAGATATATTTAGGATATCTAGATGTAGCTCCTGGCCATGCCTCGATAATTCTTTTATGCCTTGAAGATTTGTCAAAAAAAACCTATTATTTATATTATGTGTGAAAAAAAAAGAGAAAATAGACAAAATAAATGCATACTTGTATATATAAATATTGATGATATAAATACATAGAAATTTAATTTTAAATAAAAAAAAATGTATGGTAGTTGGCGACAATAGTCACCATTGACTAATCGCCATAAAAATTAAATAACAACAACAACGGTTCAGGCCGAAGATGAATGAAACAAAATGTACCATTCATAGGCGTACCCATGGGGGCGGGTAAGGGGGGGGGGGGGGTCACCCTCCCCTGTACCCCAAAAATACTGTTTTGGCTGTTTTTAATTGACTCCAAATATATACAGCTAACCCCGCCCCCCCCCCCCCCGCTCAAAGAAATTTGGCTGACGAAATAACCCCCTCTCCTTCCCCTTTGAAAAAAAAAACATGTGTGCGGCCACTGCTACCATTACTCAGTGTACTAATGATGCAGCTAATGCTAGTGAAACTAATACAATGAAATGTACAAATATATATAATGTACAATAAAATATAAAATTATATAATAAAGTATCGTGTATGGTGTAAGGAAAAGCGCATACACTTATCAAAGGATGATAATGACACAGCTAGACAAATGCATGCACACACAAACACAATGGTATAGGTTGTACCCTCCCATACACGCAAATTATACGTACACAAAAAACATGTAATAAAAACAACAACAAATGAAAGTCCCCCTTTATAAAAATAGGTTTTGAGCAAAATAACTCGTTTCTACACGTATTGATTACTTGTGTGTGTCGATTCAGTGGTGCAGCGTGGTCGGACTGATTGGGGGGCAACAAAATCACTAGCGAACCCACGATTTTTTCAAGGTTTTTTTTTTTAACCTAGACCAGGACCAAGTAGTTGAAAAAATCCTGTCAGCGGCGGGGGGGGGGGGGGGGGGGGTAGGCTTAGTCGTAATATTTTTTCGAAGCCTAGACCAGGACCGGTTCCAACAGGACCAGGACCTAGCGGTTCATAAAATCCTGTCAGCGGGGGGGGGGGGTAGTCGTAAATTTTTGTCAGTACCTTTTTTTAGGCCTAGACCAGGGCCAGTCCCAATTTTTGTAGCCAGGACCAGGACCGTGGAAGATATCTAGTCCAGGAACAAGCAAAAAGTCTAGACCAGGTCCAGTCGCCCAAAATTATTGGGGGCACACCTAAATGTGCCCTTATGTTTTCTATTGTTTTTTTCAGAATATATGCCCCCCCCCCCGTAGCTACGCCACTGATAAAATTGATTTGTCAACTCATGCCTGAGAGTGAAAAGGCAAAGTTGTCACTTTTCACAACTCACAAGAGTCAAAAGGTGGCTATTTAAGTTCAGGGCAACTCCATAAATTCGGACGTACATTTCACACACTTCAATTAGGTACTAAAGAAGAAGTTAATGTAAATCATACGATTTTATGTGATCAATAGATTGCAAATGATGAGTAGAAAATAATAATATGACTTATTCAGATTTTACCACCTTAATGACCGTGTACCGATTAAAAAACACTGCATGGTCGGACGTACTCAGAGAAACTGATTTTTCTGACAAGAGGATTTCAACTGGAAAACTCTGTGAAGTTAATCATTTTTTGGGGCCAAATCATCTATTACCATGTTGATTAGATTGTAAATGATGGGAAATATAAAAAAAATTGTAATATTTTCCCTTCGAAGTATGGAATATTTACGCTTTATTTTTGTGTCGGACGTACAATGTCGGACGTACAAGACTGCCGTGTCGGACGTACATGTGTTATACCAATGCAAGTCTACTTGCTGCTGAAATATTTGCTGTAAATAGACACTTTAAGTTATAGTTAGTAAGTAATGTTGTCTTAAATGGTAAATATAAACATTTTTTCACTGTACCATTAAATTTTGGCAGTATAATACAAATAAAAACACAAATAATCTTCACTAACATGAATATGCACTGATGGGACTACATGAACTAGATTTATAATGTATATTTGAAGTTTAGGGTTGATTTTTCATCACAAAATTTATGTTTGTTGCAGGGTTGGCCGGGAAATACCGGTGGCGGGAATTCCCACCGGTAAATACCGGGAAATACCGCCCGGGAAATAAGGTGCCCGTCCGGTAAATATGAGAAAAATGGGAAATATGATTTATTTCTTTTTATTTTCATTGTTTTTACTTAACTTGTTGTTGTTTTACTGCAACTTCTTATTCTTTTTTGTGTACATTGTGTTTAGAAATATTCTTCAGCAGGCTGTTAGTCTATCATAATTGTTTGGACCCAGTTTGACATTAGACAATAGGAAAAAGAATTTAGTCTAATATAATAGACTGTCTAAATGCCACTTTGTCTAACACTTACATTGAATTAATTAGCCGCTTGTCTACTAAAAATCGCCAATGTGGTAAAATGAGAGTCGTATACAGCCTATAGCTTTCAATCCTGTCAGGATCTTCGTCTGGGCAAATGACAGTTTATTTAATTTTATCTTATCTCGAATGAGGTTGAGGTATACTGTACATAGAATATAGCTATAAGCACATTACATGTACCTGAACTGATGATTAGACAAAATGAAGATTAGACAAAATGATCCTATCCACATGAATCATGCTGTCGTAGATGTTTTCGGTACTTCGACCAAATGAAAAAAGACCAAAACAATACTCAACAATAGACAGAAAAGCAGCAAACCTGCTGAAATAAGAATCATGAATGTCAGTCTATGTGTCAAATTGTCTAACATATTTGTGGGTCATAACAGTCCAAGTGGTCTTATGCTCTTACATAAATATAGCCCCTTGACTACGGGAACCAGGTTGATTGTATACAAAGTCTGTGGGGTTTTTCAGAAACTTTAAATAAAACAGGTTATTTCCAATGAGTGAGGTTCCATAATCGAAATGATAATAGACTTTAAGTTTCTATCAGCTGAACTGATCAGACAATTATGAATCTAGACAACACATAGAATTGGTATTAGACAAACTGGCAGAACTTTAAACAAAAAAGCCCTCACAAAGGAAGTTTCTGATATCCAGTATGATGAAACATCTTCAATGTCATCTATTGATTATTATTAACCGTGTAGCAGACATCTGAGCAGGGCAATTTTAGCCAACAAAACTATATGTATGTACAGGTGCAAGAAATGATATTGCCCGCTCAGAAAAGTCAATGGGATATTCTCTGTAATTGCTGTTCAATATGAACACACAGTATCCAATGGACAAAATAATATTGCCAACCCTCGAAATTAACTTTTTTTGTTGGTGGCCCGGTCGGGCCAGTAGAATTAGTATTTTTCCAAATTTGGTGGCCCGAAACCAAAATCTACTGGCCCGAAAAAAAATAAGGAAAAACAAAAGTAAAATTAATACAATAACCATATTGATAGTTTCAGGCCTACTAGGCAATACTTTTTTTCATTCCCCTTTGTTTCATTGTAAGATGAATTAAATAAACATGAATTAGGATGAATGTGTGTGTTTCATGTCTTTTTATTCATTGTCTTGAACATCAACAAATCACAGCACTACACACGAGTGACAATTACACTTTAACTTTGGAATGCTTCAATACCACTAGTCTAGCACTCATCAACATACATTTTCTCACGTAAAAAATGAGTGGTTAGTACAAAAATTGCACATTTATTGGGTAGTTGTATGAATATTCATGAGTAGCATATCATATTTATGATGCTCATTAGATATGCAAAATATGCAAATAACTGAAATTACTTTTTAATATGAAATTTTTGTTTACAACAACTGGTTAGAAAATGAGGGCTTGGTACGAACAGTCACGTCACGTTCACGTTAACATCACGTGAACGGTTCTGTACCTTTTGTGAAACAGGTCACCCAAATCTACGAAGTGTAGGGTAAAGTGACCCAACAATTTGTCGTTTTCCATGCCGGTAAAACTCGAAGTGTCGCGTTAACCAAATCGTGACGTGAGCGTTTAATCAAGATTTTTTAAATTGCAAACACTTGTTACTAAGACTAGACATACACGCACAAAGAGATTTAAAAATGTTGACGAAAATGCCGATACCCCCTTATCAAATCTTTTCAATCATTATGTTTATAATATGTACGTGCATAATTCAGAGTAATCTGAGACGATAATATGCAGTTCTGTCATTTAGGTAATGTACA
This sequence comes from Echinarachnius parma, assembly GCA_037951105.1. Lineage (NCBI taxonomy): Eukaryota > Metazoa > Echinodermata > Echinoidea > Clypeasteroida > Echinarachniidae > Echinarachnius > Echinarachnius parma. The sequence goes on along the minus strand of JBAMJV010004162.1, from coordinate 22,498 downwards.
ACCATACCACTTGCATTATTTGTCTTGTTATTGGAGTATTTCTAAAGACGTGTCGTGCGTGGATTTTGGCAAATGTTGATTTCCAGCTGAATTGCTACACGCAGCGGACAATTCAGTTCGCATACGCCTGAAGTTCCCGTGCTCGACGTCTGAGCGTACTGGCCCTTAACGGCGTTGTATATGAATGCCTGTGAAAGTGAGTGAGTGAGTGAGTGAGTGAGTGAGTGAGTTGCAGTGATCAATGAGTTTAAAAGTAATAAAACAATGATTTGATTAATAGTGTTTATTTATGGTTATTGAATCGAGTCAATCTATCAATTAATCAGTCAATCATTATAATGAAACAATCACACCAACCAATCAATATTAAATAAATCAATTAATGTATTTGACATTCGAACTAGCTACTTGTAGGCAGTGGCGTACCCAGGATTTTTTCAAGGGGTGGGTGTAGGGGGGGGGGGATATTTCGTCAGACAAATTGAAGTAAGCGGGGGGAGTGTGGGTAGGGGGTGTCCATAGAAAATGACCGCAGCCGAGGACGAGACCAGGACCGGTCACAAATTTCGAGGCCGAGACCAAGTCATTTCTTGAATTATGTAAGGGGGTGGGGATGGGGGCAGCATGATAGTGTGTAGTATTAGTATGTAAATAGCCATACAAAAATGTGACTATGGAATGTCCAGCCATATGATGATGATTTGTTAGAATTAGGGATATGAATCACTAAATAATCAAGAGATATTACATTTGAATACACTCTTTAATCATACAGATAGATACAGTGTGAATTTAAGTGTTTTAGGCTGGCAAAACTCTATTAATTTCAATGCCGTGTCGGACGTACATGGTCGGACGTACGCAAAAAGTGTACGTCCGACCACCCATTTTTTCCGTAATTAGTGATGATTGGAATTTTTTTTTTACACTCTGTGTAGAGGGGTTAGAACTTGCTTTGCATTGACATCCTGCCCTTTATTGGGTTCTTTGTCTTTTCGTGAAATAGAAATTAAGTGTTTTTCTGTGTCGGACGTACATGACAAAAATAGTCCTGATATTAATTAGCTACAAATCGTAATTAAAAGAGTATTTTTCTAATTTTTTTGTGGTAATGGATTCAGAAAGTTATACTGTGTACATCTATCATGGTCAATTAATTATTCAGTCTTTTTTAATTGAAATATATAAAAAGATCAAATGGTATGTTACAGCAAAGAAAAATCAGCAACTTCAGTATGCCTTGATTTGGAAGGGTCTCTTGACCTTGAACTTAGTCAAACAAATTTTTAACGAATGGTTTTTGACAGTTCACATTATTACCTTCAAATTGATGTATTGTTACAAGGATTGTGGTTAGTTTCTGAGTTTTGTCTCTTGTATGTTGTTTTGATCCGGCGCCTAGCCTGCAATTTACTTGATCGCCGCGTTGTCAAACTGTGCCTCGGCCCCGCCTCGGCCTCGCTCTCGAATCTCGTCAATATCGTCGCGACGTATCAGGGCCTGTATTCCATAAACACATGTAAGCAAGAAATCTAAGAATTTTTGCTTATTATAAGCAAAAATGCTTAGATCTAAGCATTTTTGCTTAAATTCCCTCGTAAGCAAATTTGCTTACATTTTAGACGCACTTTCGGTAAGCAAATTTGCTAAGTTTTTTTGCTTATTATAAGCAAATTTGCTTAAGCAAATTTGCTTTAAACAAGCATTGGTATTCCATAAACATTTCTTAAATTTAAGACACCTCATAGGTGGCTTAAATATAAGAAAAAAATCTTATAGTCTGTAATCTTGAAGTTTGGGCATGTATTGTAGTGTAAACTCGAGGAGTGGCTGTGTTGCATGTACATAAAGATATTCTGATAATGCAGTAATAATGAAATAATTTGCACACCGTCTGATTTGAAGATGAGCCTAATTAATAATTGTTGAAGTATGCATACACAGGGCCAAAGGGACGCTCAAAACAAATTGGTAACTTGTCACCCTTGAAGTAATTGTGTTGTTAACTAAACCCGGTAATAACAGCTAGCCACCTCACCGTGTACTGCTAGGCAAGCACCACGGGCCGCGGCCGGAGCCCCTGGCGCCTGGCGGTCGGGGTGGCTAGCTAGGCCTAAGCGGACACAGTCCGGATGTAACGAGTAACCAGTTTCCGATCCCCGTTTGGACCACGAATGTTTAGACAAACATAATATAAGCACAGTTTCTAATTTGATTATCCATTTCTATTTAACGTTATCTGTTAGAAAGATTTATTTTCTCCCTCTAACAACTGTCTGATACTTTGTCCGCGGTCCCCATTCACTTACATACAATTTTTGTGTGCGCTGCGACAAATCCTTAAACACGCAATCTCCATAGGAATTCCATCGCACAAAAAGGAAAAGTTGTGTCGTCGAGAATATTCTGGATGACGTCATGACTAGTCTTAGTAACAAGCGCTTTCACTTTTACAAATAATGATTAAACACTCACGTCACGTTTTGGTAGACGTGACGATTCGAGCAGTTTACCGGCATGGAAAACGACAAATTGTTGGGTCACTTTAGGGCAAGTCCAAGGTAATTGGTCCCAAGGGGGTGAATTTTCATCTTCACCCAATCAAGTGACACTTGATGTCATTTTAAAGCTAAGATATTGAATTTTAATAATTTGAAAACAAAAATTTAAAGCGTGTCTCCAATAAGTAGTAATAATCAAATATATTTGCATAATATGTAAATCAGCATAACGCGTGGGACATCTGAATTAAAGACAAATCTAATCATATTTAAAATACTTGTAATAATTCTTTATTTATTACTGGCTTGACCTGAAGTCATTACAAGAAGGTAGTTGGATTATGATTTTCAGCTTGTTATCTCAATTAATATGCAAATTAGATGCGTTCCAAAATTAGCATGTCCCACGCGTTATATTTTTACATCCTATTGTTTTGATTTCTCCTTAATCGAGAGGTTTATTTTTCTGAAACTCTACAAAGTTCTAATTTACCTTGGGGGACATCCATAACATAGCAACAAAAGTTAATGACATTTACCTTATTAGCATAATTCTACAATTAGATTTTGTCACGCGTGGGACATTTTGTAACGCGTGGGACAATCTGTACAGTAAAGCAATGGGTTTTTTAAAATCTTGTTTTGGCCAATTGGCAAATACACGATAATTTCGCAACGCACAAAGATATTGGCCCGCAACTTTACAAGTATTTTCTCTGAAGTCTTGCGCAACTTTTAAGACCAAATTTATGACGAACAACTATACCCTCACAAAGTCACATGACTTTTTCAAGTGGAAGTCATTCCAGAAATTGCATGATTTTGTGATTTATGTACAAATCCTATGGAAAATAGTGTTTTTTCATCAATTTATAAAAACTCAATTATTTCTCATTGTAATCACTGCAAATAAATAGTTTTAGGCCAATAACTGTTTGACAATGGTGAATAATTGATTTCATTAAAAAAAAAGATGTAAAAATGGAAGATGAAAAACAAAGAAATACATAAGAATTTCCCAAAACAAAGAAATACATAAGGAAAAAATTAGGTTTTGCAACTTTAACAAAAGAATATTGTTAAGAAATGAACATTAAGAACACTTTTGCAAAAAATTAGTATTTTCCAAGCTCAAATACTTGAAATATCTATAATAAGGGCACATTTGGTGGCGGGCCTATGTAAAACGCATGGCAGAAAAATGTCCCACGCGTTGCATGTCCCACGCGTGACAATGCAATTTTTTTTCAAATCGACCCTGTGTGAAACTCTTAAGTTTTGAGATGATGAAATTTCATATATTGGTAGAGCACAAGATGCACATTAAGACCTTACCAAATATGTTTTGAAATTGTATATAAATTCAGAGGAATTCACATTCAAATTCAAAGTTTAAAAATACCAACTTTCTCTGGTCCCACGCGTGACGCTAGCATAAAGTCGCATAAATTATTTATGCATGGAGGATTTCCTTTTTTTTTTTTGGCATTTGATAAAATTTGCTCCAAAGTATCTAAAATGTAAAACAAATTGGTGTTTCAATATTTCTTATAAGAGTAAGCACTCTTTTTCGCTCTGATGTCCCACGCGTTATGCCTACAAAATAGCTTGGACTTGCCCTTTACCCTACACTTCGTAGATTTGGGTGACCTGTTTCACAAAAGGTACAGAACCGTTCACGTGACGTGAACGTGACGTGAACGTGACTGTTCGTACCAAGCCCAAAATAGCTCTTAAAAACACAATAGATCTTTCTGAATTAACATATAACATGTAGCTGACCTTGAGGGACACAAGCAACTTCCCCAAAAACAGTGCATTATCGACTACTCTCTGTGGGTATAAGAAAAACAAACAAGTGTAGCCAAGGGAGGTAGGGGGGGGAGGCTTGCTTAAGATTATATAGGTCCTATATAAAGAAAGAGAATTAAAAAAAATATAATATCTTATTTGCGTAGCCACGGGGGAAGAATGGGGAGGGGGGGGGGGTGGGGGGGGGGGGGCTTTGCTTGCTTGGTACCGGTTATATTGTAATAAAGTGAAAACAGAAAACAAACTATAATTTATGAAGGGGCGGGGGGGGGGGGGGGGGTTGGGCTTGCTTAAGACAGGTTCTATATAAATAAAGAGAAACAAATATAATTTTTTATTGGTGTAGCCACGGGGGAAGATAATGGAGTGGGGGGGGGGGGGGGGAGGGGGATTGCTTGCTTGATAACGGTTCTATATAAATAAAGAGAAAAACAAACTATAATTTATGATTGGTGGAAGCGAATGGGTGGGGGTTTGCTTAATACAGGTTATATATATACGCAAAGAGAAAAACAACTATATTTTCAGACTGGCGTAGCCAAAGAGGGGGGGGGGGGGGGCTGGCTTGATAGACTAAAAAGAAAAGCAAACTATAAGTTATGTTGGCGCAGCCAAGGGATGGAATTGTGGGGGGGGGGGGGCATGGTTAACTCAGGGGGCAATCTTGCACTTTCTGCCCATCTGTCCATCTCTTTGGGGAGCCCCCTCTAAGCATGAATGATCCATGGGGGCACCGCCCATCTCATGGGTGACCCCTTCAGAACCCTGGGGGCTCCGTCCTTCTTATGGGGAGCCCCCTCTAAGCATGAATGAACCATGGGGGCACCGCCCATCTCATGGGTGACCCCTTCAGAAGCCTGGGGGCTCCGTCCTTCTTATGGGGAGCCCCCCCCCCAAGCATGCATGAACCCTGGAGTCACCACCCATCTCATGGGTGACCTTTTCAAAAGTCTGAGGGCTCCGTGGGCTCCGTCCTTCTCTTGAGGAGCCCCCTCTCAGCAAATCATAAGTCTGGCTGCTTTGCCATTCTATTAAAATAGACATGCTGCTAGGCTCATTTATGTCTGGTAGTCCTTCATGGGTACTTCAAGAAAATGCATACATTGGGTAGGTTTCATACAGCATTGACCAAAAAAATGCATCTGAAAATGATTAAAAAACCTTTTTTACAAGAAAATAGACAAATAATTGTAAAAAACGTGTTTTTTTAACCATTTTCAGATGCATTTTTACAGTCAATGCTGTAGGCAACCTACCCAATGTATGCATTTCCTTGAAGTACCCATGAAGGACTACCAGACATGCTAAATTGAGCCTAGCAGCATGTCTAGTTTTTTTCACAGAAGCTTTCAAAAACCCCTGAAAACCACTTCAGGGCAATAAAGGGTTGCGTAACAGTGTTTAACCTCATTTTCGTGTGCGTTTTTATGCTAGATAACATTTCAGAAGCAAAAGGTTACTAGTTGTTCACTAAAATATAGATGGATGTCTAACAGATTTGAAGATATGAGCTATGAACCATTTTCCATCTCAAAAAAATTAAAGTTTGAAAGTGCCTGTAAAAACATGCACGTTACCAGAAAATAGACCAATTGTAAAAAAACGTGTTTTTAACCATTTTCATATGCATTTTCAAGGTCAATGCTGTACAAAGACCTACCCAACATATGCATTTTCTTGAAGTATTCATGGAGGACTACCAGACATGCCAAAATGAGCTTAGCAGCATTAATACTTTTTTTCAGAGACGCTTTCAAAATCCTCTGAAAACCACTTGAGGGCAATAAATGGTAGCGTAATGGTAGCGTAATGGTGTTTGACCCCATTTTTGTGAGCATTTTTCTACTAGATAACATTTCGGGAGCAAAATTTCACTGAGAGTTCCCTAAAATATAGATGAATGTCTACCAGATTAGAAGATCTTTATGTCACTTTCCATCTTAAGGAGTGGTCACACTGAACACGAATCCCCACGAATAGACCCACGAATGCAGTACGAATTGGTACAAATCTATGGCAAGCCGTTTTAACATCTATTCCTATTTCTTGATATCAATAATTGAATTATTGATATCAGTTTATTTCTTGATTATTACCAATACCGAATTCGATTTCTTGATATCAAGAAATAGGAATAAATGTTAAAAACGGCTTGCCATTGATTTGTACCAATTTGTACTGCATTCGTGGGTCTATTCGTGGGGATTCGTGTTCAGTGTGACCACTCCTTTACAAATATTGAAGTTTGAACGTAAATTGACAATAATTGTAAAAAACGTGTTTTCTAACCATTTTTAGATGCATTTTTAAAGTCAATCCTGTAAGAAAACCTACCCAATGTATTCATTTTCTCGAAGTACCCATTAACCCTAATAAGGCCGGGGGGGGCCATAATGGCCCCCCCTTCCGCGATTTTTTGTATTGCTCCAAAACGCTGTAAGATGACGCGCCGCTGCTCGATGACCTTTTTCTTTCGGGTCTTGCGCACATTTTAAAACAAAAATTTCGAAAATCGAACCTACCGTTATAAAGTCACGTGACCTTTTGTCAATGCATGTCAGCCCGAAAATCGCTCAATTTCGTGATTTGTGTACAAAACATATGGAAATATCAATTTTCGTAAAATGAGGTATATCATTGGTTATTTGGTGTTGTTTTCATTTTATATGTTGGTTTTGGGGTTCAAAATAGATAAATTATAGTTAGAAATAAAATAAACAACAAAAACAATAAAATACATAAGTTTAAAAAAACAAAGAAATACATAAGAAATTATCAAAACAATAGAAAACATAAGGAAGAACCTGGCTCTTCCAAATTTTTTTGTCGTATTATTATTCCACATGCTCTGAAGAATATATGTAGTGAAAACCAGAGTTTAATTATGAAGAATATATGATTTATGCGTAAAAATATGAATTTCATGACTTATTTGCATAAATTACCATAAATATGCAAATTAATGAGTTTTTCAAAAAAATTAAAAATTACCATTGTATTCTATACACTTCACTTATCATGTGTGCAAATTTTCACGGCGCAGCCGTGATCTTAGGGGGGGGGGGGCCATAATGGCCCCCCCCCCCCCGGCCTGCTGAAGACCTCAAATAGCCCGGCCCTTTTAGGGTTAAAGGGAGAGATCCACTTTTGCAAGCCAAAATTCAAAAGTTGCGAGGTTATTGTCTTATATGAAAGGAAATGTCATTTAATAGCATGCCTGAAAAAATTAGGGCTTGAAATCTCTTTTTCGTGGAGTTATAGACCTAAAACTGAATAAACTGAGGGACGTCGGTTAATTAGGTACATACGTATTTTCGGCCGGTGAGTAAGTTCGTACATAGATTTCACGGAGTGCCAGATCGGTATGCATGACCCCTACGTGACCCGCACTAGCTACGTGACTCGCGCATAAGTACTAATGTGTGAGCGTTTACCAAGCAAAATACCCAAACATCACTTAAACTGACTACATGTAATTATATATTCTTTCTTTTTGAGATCTTTTTCCGTGACATACGTTAACAAATGTCGGCTTCACAATACCTTTACGAGAATTAGTACGAGAATTAGGTCGTTAAAACGACCTTGTCCTTGGACGGGCCTCGGCCTAGTCTAGGACGAGAGAGAGATGTCACCATTTTGGAGTTTAGGCATTATTATGCCAACCTAATTCAGTATCATATTTGCAGGAACTTTCAGAGATATATATAGTCACTGGCTTCAAGTTCAAACACATATTCAGGATGGTCAGGACTAGCCCAATTGCCCAGGCCTAGGCTATAGGGCTAAGCAACGCTAGTTTATGCAGTGACAAATGTTGTGCATTTCTGAATGACTGGTTTGTTGTATTTACATAATTGCTATGAAATCAACCTTGTATCATCATGCTTGGATATCCAGTTTCCTCTATGTTTGAATTAAGAAACAAACAAACAAATTAGATATTCTATTTCATGTTTCCTTTCTCTCTTTCCCCTTCTCAGAATGCTCCCAAGGCTGTGTAGAGTGTATCACGCCCATCGAATGCGTTGCCTGCATGCTCGGCACATTCCTCCTCAATGGACGATGTGTGGACAACTGTGGAGACGGTTACTATGCCAACCCCATCAATTACATCTGCGAAGGTAAGTCACATTCCAATCTTCTACAGGGTAAAGCAGTAGTTCATCAATTAATTTTTGTTTTTAATCTGGTGTTGATTTGTGCTGCAAAAACAGAATGGGACATGTAAAACGACAGTGCATGAAGAAAGCTTCGGCAACTGGCATGTGATGTACAAATGAATGAGAAACTTGGTTTGGCGGACTTGATGCCACATTTTTTTGCGATAATAATAATTGCATTTATATGCCGCTTTATACGGGAGTTTCTAAGCGCACTGGTGGTCTGTCTAAACAAGAAAACTAGTAAACACGATAGCATTGAAACAATACAACACCAAAGTCAAGTAACAAATTAGAAATAACAAATAAATATATAATACAATACTTAATAACTAACTGTGTGCGGCTCAAGAAAATTACAACTGCTTAAAAAGATGGGTTTTGAGGAGGATTTTAAATGATTTGACGAAGGCATGGACGAGATTGGTGATTGATGATTGGTCAAGCAGACGCCTGATCTTCCCTATTTTGAAAATACCCCAAGATGCAGATTTGCAGATGTTTGTGATATGGTGTTTAAGAGTTAAGTGTTTGTCCAAAGTAAAACCAAGGTCTCTAACACATTTAGAAGTCTTTATTATTCCATCCTGAGTGGTTAAACCTGCTAGAGGATCTGTACTCCTGAACCGTGACAACAAAAATGGATGAGTTCAGACTTGTCTTCGTTCAGACGGAGTCTGTTGGTAGTGGACCAGGCTTTGATGTCCATGAGACATTCTCTCAGTGAGTTAACAGCAGCAACTCCTTTGCCAGGTGACATAGTTATGTAACTATAAATCTGGGGGTGTATTCTGAAAATCGTCTTTTCCCTAATATCGTATTATCTTAGGCTTATGACAAAACCGGTATTCTGAAAACTCTCATATCTTTTGTATTATCTCTGAAAGTTTGTTAACCTCTATTAGCTGGCGCGCCTTGCCACGCATTATTGATAAGCGCGTTCGCGCAAGCAGAGGTAGAAAATGTGTATTCTGAAAACTCTCTTATCTTTTATCTCATCATGAAATTATCATAAATTCTACTCATATGCCGAGACAGCTATGGGGCAGTATTTTCCTTTTGTTATATCGTGTTTAAACATATTTAAAGACAATTATTTGAGATTTTAAAGAGCTCCCTATGTTTGTTGTGTGTATAGGTGTGTGTACGTGCGAAAAAGTTAGAAAATAAGAGTGAGGGGGAGAAATTCCATTGAAAATCTAACCATATGAAAATCCCATTCTTACAAAAATACTCTTTGACCAAAATATATAAATTTCTTGAACTTTGATTGAAAAGTCTATGTGTGCGCAAAGCTAGTTAGATGCGCGCATTTAAAGAAAATGCGACGCATACGCAATTTAACCCACTTTGATTGGCTGAGGGGGCATATAAACATTTTGTAACAACAATTTTGATTGGTTAACTCAGCACTAATGGGCGTGGTCAGGGAAAGATATGATGCCCTTAAGACGATTTTCAGAATACCGATTTATGACGATTTTATCGGTGTATTATCTTATGGACTTATGACAAAAGATAATACAAAAGATAAGACGATTTTCAGAATACACCCCCTGAGTATCATCGGCGTACATAGAGTAATTGACACCATGATGACCATTGATGATTCTTGCGAGACGACCCGTATAGAGGAGAAAAAGCAGGGGGCCGCCAACTGACCCTTGCGGAACTCCACAGCTGAGAGAACTAGGAGTTGAACAGGTCCCATTGATTATCACCCTCTGTGTGCGGTCTTGAAGATATCACTTGATCCATTGGATGACAGTGCCTGTGATGGAATAATCATTACTAAGTCGTTGTAGTAGCAAGGTGTAGTTGAGCCTCATTGCCCTTGTCAACGGCAAGGAGGAGATCGCTGAGCACTTTCAACAATGCAGTTTCTGTTGAGTGGAGGCTGCGGTACGCTGACTGGTTTGCAGGAAGCAGATGATTATTGTCCACATGAAACATTAGCTGATTAACCACGATCCTTTCAAGGAGCTTGCTCATGAATGGCAGATTGGCAATTGCGGAGAATGTCGGGATCTAGGTTCGGTTTCTTCAACAGAGGGGAAACAAGAGATGTTTTAAATGGTATTGGAACTATAGGCCTACCCGATGACAATGATGTGTTGATGACGTTTGTTAGAACCAGCAGCCAAGTTGGAAGACGATCCAGACTGCAAGATTTGGGTGGAGATAGCATGATAAGATGTCGAAGCTGAGCTTCAGTAACTGGCATGCATAAACTCGCTCAGGTTGCAGTTCAAAGAATTCCCAGGAGCTTGGACGGGTAACTCCAAATGATTTACATCAGATGAAAAGGAAGACACAATATCATTGATTTTCTTCTTGAAGAATACACTGAACCTGTTTGCCAGTTCAGAATCGGATGAATGTTCAGGGTTTAGAAAACTGGACAAAATAAATCAGAACCATTGAGTATTTTTTACAAAGTACATATAATAATTATGTGATTCATGTGCAATTCAACTGTGAAACTGCCAACCATGAAATCTATAAATATCATTTATCTTTCATATTAAATTTGTTTTTTTAATGTGCAGCCAACATCTACCCCCATGGCTGTATGTCAACGGATCCATAACGACGGGGATCGGCTGCATTCAAGTGCTGGATGTTTACGTCCTTCTTCACTGCCTTCAATCCTTACACCAACAGTTGTGATCTCACCTTCATTCCGGTCATCCCGCCAAGCAACGGCGAGATTGTCAAGAACGACCTGGGGGCGCGACATTGTGATGGGGCCCCACAACACATTCACGTATGCGGAGCAAGAGGACGGGATTGTCCGTTTCACACACAACCCCAAGAGTGATCTGCATGGATATGATACAATGAAGGTACAGTCAAACCTGTCTATAGTGGCCACCCAAGGGAGACAAGAAATGTGGCCACTAGACAGGTGACCTCTATAGACAGGTTCAATTACACTGTTTTCTCTGCAAGGGATTACTTTGAGTGGCCACTATAGGCAGGTTGGCTGCTATAGACAGGTGGCCGCTAAGACAGGTTTAACTGTATATTGTATTTGGTAACAATTAATGATAATGATTAATTTTTACATAATTACAGTAGGACTATTGATCTTACTTTATTTAAATTACTCCGGTCAGCAGTTGAAGGAATCCAGATTGAGCAGAACCGCATTTTGTATACATTTTTTTTTTTTCCATGATGGTATGGGGATACATCAGATTTGTCCTGACCTGCCTTACAAACATTTTTAAAACTTATTTTTCTTCCCCTACTGAGCAGCCATATAAGAAAAATTGTGTAATTTCTTTTCATTGTTTTGGAGAAAACTGGTGAGGGAAAAAAACTTCTAGCAATACTGTACGAGGGGCGTTCAATAAGTTCATAGCCCAACCATGAACGAGGTTACCTAATGTTGTGTATGCAATGTTGCATCCTACACATGGTCAGTGGTGCACAGCCAGGTCAGTTGTATTCTGTTTCTGATCTAGACAGGCTTTTATTGATGCAATGTTCATTAAAAGTCACTTGGAAAATGTTGGAAAATGAAGCAATCCAAGTTGATGAGAGAAATATACTGCTCGAGGACAATGTGCCTGCTCACAAGAGCCAGGTGACTTTTGAAAAGCTAATAACTGCGGAATTGGTTTGTTGATGATTCCTCCTTATCCCCCAAACCTGGTATCGTTAGATCTCTTCTGACATATGAAGAAACAATCCCAAGATTATGATTTTTCAGGAGGATAATGAGACAAAATCTGCCAATATGTAGATTTTTGAAAGGTCTATAAGAGACATCTTCAAGGAGGCCCTTGAGGCCCTCAGGAAAAATGCAGAAAAGCTCTTGGCTGTACATCAGTATTATATGGATGAAAGAACACCTGTATATATTAATCGATGTTGCACCTTGATTCCTTCAAGGTTGGGCTATTGAACGCCCCTCGTATGTGAAAACAAAATCCGTTAACACTGGGCAAGGAAACTGATCATTTGATAATCATAATTTTATTTCCAGGTCAGTGACCAAATGTTCTACTCTGAGCCCGAGGACATCGGCATCGTGATCGCGTCTCCACACACCCACCTTACATCACACGCAATGTACCCCTGGTCATCATCGAGGGCGAGATCGGCCAGCTGTCGACTGGTCAGCACCTACAGGTAAGCTTTGTCCAGATACTGGAAACATCGGTTTCATATTTATTCAACCTGTTTTTAAAATACTGTCAAACCTGTCCAATAAGTCCACCCAAGGGACACACAAGTGGTCTTTATCGACAGGTCAATTTACATGTCAACTCCTTTCTATGAAAAAATAAGAAAAGTGATCTGAATAAGAAGGCATAAGAAGTCATTTGGTAAGTGGCTGCCAGAGCAATATTAGGCTGTGTGTAGGTTTAAACACTACATTACAAACAAAACAAAGTGGCAGAATAATTAGCAAATTGATTGCTGTCGCTGACACCGAAAGATGAAAAAGGTTACAATGAAATATGATATGATCTTTTATTTGGTAGACAATAACGGCTAGCAATTATCAACATTATCAGTCGTAAAAGTTTCCCTAACTGTTGTTTAGCATTCAAGTTGTTTTTTGAATTTTGTGTTTCCTTATTTATTGTTTTATTTTATTTCACCAGGGAACCTTTACTCAGACAATAACAGTTATTTAGACGTCCCTGAAATAAAAACAATACATCAAAGTACAAAATATTTACAAAAAATGCTGGCATTATCTATTTATAAGTTTTTTTAACTTCCAGGTGTTCCTCCACTCTTCATATCCGTACCTTAAATTATGTTTTCTATTGTTTGTGCCTGTTTTGTATGCCTCCGTAACGAAGTTGCAGGAGGCATTATGTTTTCGGATTGTCTGTCCGTCCGTCCGTACGTCCCGTTCTCGTGATCTCTTTATCTCAAGAACGGATTGACGGATTCTGACCAAACCTGATACATGTATGTAACTTCAGAGGCTAATGATCTGATTAGATTTTGGGGTCATGAGGTCAAAGGTCGTAAATGCCTAAAAATAGCTTGTGGTTGCTTTATCTCAAGAGCGGCTTGACCGATTCTGACCAAACATGGTACATGTATGTAACTTAGGGGGCCGATGAAGTGATTAGAGTTTGGGATCATGAGGTCAAAGGTCAAAGGTCACAGAGCTCATTATATATGGAAAAAAAGCTTGTGATCGCATTATCTCTAGAACAGACTGACTGATTCTGACCAACCTTGGTACATGTATGTTCTTTGGAGAGCCAATTATGAACTGATTAGATTTTGGGGGTCATGAGTCAAACATCAAAGGTCATGGAGCTCATTATATATGCAAAAATAGCTTGTGTTCGCATTATCTCAAGAACCAATTGATGGATTGACGAAGATGGTGTGCTCATTGCGCTGATAATTCTTCTTCCTGGTCGCTTGCTTGGTATTTCTTTGTATAGTTTCACACAGGTAGAAAGAAAACCACAAAGCGAGCAGAGCAATCTGGCACTAACCCCCAATCCTCTTATCTCTTCATTCTCTTCAGGAATCATCCACGCAGGGTATTCTACAGCTCGGGCTTGCATGCGAATGATCCTGTTGGACACCATTGATTGCATCCACTACTTTCTCTATATCCACAAAGCGATGACCAACAGAGGCTCCTGTAGAAGACTTGACAATGTCTTCGAGGTATGGTGCCTCTTCGTTCTACCTTGGCCTTAGGAGCATTACAGGAGATGAAGGTATGACATCTGGCTCTTTTTGAGAGTAAGTCTCAAATCAGATTCAGCTTCGTGCATCTCTTGGGGTGACCTCTGAGCATCCGTCTAGTCTGTGGGCTCCGTGCATCTCTTAGGATGACCTCTGAACATCCATGCAGCCTGTGGGCTCCGTGTTTCTCTTCGGGTGATCTCTCTGAGCATTCATGCAGTCTGTGGGCTCTGTGCATCTCTTGGGGTGACCTCTCTGAGTATCCATGCAGTCTGTGGGCTCCTTGCATCTCTTGGGGGTGACCTCTCTGAGCATCCATGCAGCCCCTGGCTCCATGTATCTCTTGGGGTGACCTCTCTGAGCAGCCATGCAGTCTGTGGGCTCCATGCATCTCTTGGGGGTGACCTCTCTGAGCCACCATGAAGTCTTGGGGCTCCGTGCATCTCTTGAAGGTGACCTCCCTGAGCATCCATGCAGTCTGTGGGCTCCATGCATCTCTTGGGGTGACCTCTCTGAGCATCCATGCAGTCTGTGGGCTCCTTGCATCTCTCGGGGGTGACCTCCCAAGAGGTCCATGCAGCCTATGGACTCCGTGTATCTCTTGGGGTGACCTCTCTGAGCATCCATGCAGTCTGTGGGCTCCGTGCATCTCTTGGGGTGACCTTTCTGAGCATCCATGCAGTCTGTGGGCTCCGTGCATCTCTTGAAGGTGACCTCTCTGAGCATCCATACAGCCTATGGACTCCGTGTATCTCTTGGGGTGATCTCTCTGAGCATCCATGCAGTCTTTGGGCTCCGTGCATCTCTTGGGGTGACTTCTCTGAGCATCCATGCAGTCTGTGGGCTTCGTGCATCTCTTGGGGTGACCTCTCTGAGCATCCATGTAGTCTTTGTGCTCCGTGCATCTCTTGGGGTGACCTCTCTGAGCATCCATGCAGTCTGTGGGCTTCGTGCATCTCTTGGGGGTGACCTCTGAGCATCCATGCAGTCTGTGGGCTCCGTGTATCTCTTGGGGTAACCTCTCCGAGCATCCATGCAGTCTGTGGGCTCCGTGCATCTATTGGGGTGACCTCTCTGAGCATCCATGCAGTCTGTGGGCTTCATGCATCTCTTGGGGGTGACCTCTCTGAGCACCCATGCAGCCTGTGGGCTCCGTGTATCTCTTGGGGTAACCTCTCCGAGCATCCATGCAGTCTGTGGGCTTCATGCATCTCTTGGGGGTGACCTATCTGAGCATCCATGCAGTCTGTGGGCTTCGTGCATCTCTAGGGGGAGATCCTTCTGAGCATCCATGCAGCCCGTGGGCTCCGTGTATCTCTTGGGGTGACCTCTTTGAGCATCCATGCAGTCTGGGGGCTTTGTGCATCTCTAGGGGGAGATCCTTCTGAGCATCCATGCAGCCCGTGGGCTCCGTGTATCTCTTGGGGGTCACTTCTTTGAGCATCCATGCAGTCTGTGGGCTCCGTGCATCTCTTGGGGGTGGCCTCTCTGAGCAGCCATGCAGTCTGTGGGCTTCGTGCATCTCTTGGGGGTGACCTCTATGAGAAGTGCAGACGAGGAGCAGTCTAGAAGAGCAGACGGAAGAGCAGACGGAAGAGCAGACGGAAGAGCAGACGGAAGTGCAGACGAGGAGCAGTCTAGAAGAGAAGACAGAAGAAAGGTAACATCTTTAGTATTCCATTCCATCAGCAAGTTCACAAAAATAGGTTTTCAGAAAGAAAAAAAATATAATTGGAAAACGCATGCATTCATGCAGTCTGAATTGAAAAAAATTGAAGCAGCACATTTGAGATCGATATGTATTATGTGTAAACAGGATATTGCTGGAGGCGAGCAAAGCTATACTTTAACAGGATATTCATCAAAAAAGGTGATTTTGTGTGTATATTTCAATATGCATAGAGGCAATGTTTTTCTCTATATAAAAATTAGCCAATTCTCTAACTCATAATGACCATATAATTTATTTTCTCATAGATAATGCTTTGAAATGACAAAAGAGTTTTACATTTTGGGGTCGATGTACTAGAGAGACGATTAGCTTATACACGCTGGATGGAGTAGGCTGCTATGTATGTTGATATTTGTTTTTTTATTGGAGTGTTTGTGATTATTATATCAACAATTTGGCTCACACTAGGATACGAATTGATGACAATGCCTTCCTAAACACAATGAAATCATGTGAATACCACTTATAATACGTTTTTTGTTTCATTTTACACCACATTTGACTAAAGGTTCTGATCTACTGCTGATCGTGCTAACTAGAGCCTAGTGGCTGACTGGAGCCTGGAACATATTCATGCAGTGACTCGACAGGAGTTCTGTATGTATGCTAGCTGCACACCAACTAGCTAGGTATGTATAATGTGTGCTTCAATGATTGCAATTTTTTTTCATAGCCAGAAATGTACTGGCAGTTGGTATACAGCTATATGGCTACAAGTAAGACGACCTCGGATTAGGACTAGAGAGCAGAGCCAGAGATGTCACACCAATTAAATGGAGTAGGCATCATTATGCCAAACTATTAATTCAGTCTTGGTGAGAATCCTGTATGTTACTGTGTTTTGCATATATTTGCAGGAACTTTCAGAGATACTGTGACTGGCTTTGAACACATAACCAGGTCGGACTAGCCACTTTTTTCTACGCAGGGCCAGGCCAAGGCCCTAGGATAAGGCTAGGCCAAGCAAGTTTATGATCGCGTTCGGCAATGCATTTCTGAATGACTGGTGTGTTGCATGTGTGCGTACCAGGGGGGGGGGGCGAATTACTGTTTTGGTCGGTTTCAACTCCCCTTTTCAAATTTGTACAGGTCTCGAGACCACAATTTATACAGGGTGGCCCAGAAATAACGGAACGGGGAACTTGCCATTATGAAGAAACGTACAGACTAGCTTCACTTGATAGACGATCGTTTGAAAGGAAATTTGATACCAAGAACAGTAATTTTGGTCGAGTATTTTTTTATTTAGGGCGTCGTAAGTGACACCATGTCAGGGTCAAATTTTTGTCAATTTCTAGAAAGTCGGTGCCTGATAAATAGCCATTCATGCTCGCCATAGAACCAAGTAGCGATCAATACAAATTATTTTGTCCATGTGCATTCAGCTGTAAAACCAATGTCGACTATGCGAAGGGGCATGAATGCATAATGGACAAAAGTATTTGCATTTACCGCTCCTTGATGCTATGACAGGCATGAATTGTTCTTTTTCAGCCACCGACTTGACAAAAAGTTGACCCTGACATGGTGTCACTTACGACGCCCTAAATCAAAAAATAATCGACCAAAATTACTGTTATAGTAAATATCAGGAACGCAATCGCTCATGCGAGATTGTGATGTTTGGAGCCACGGTAGAGCATAAAAAGCCGAGTGTCTACATTCGATATTATCATTTGACAAAGTATTGCAGTAGCATACGAAACGTCGTGATCGTTTAGATTCCTAGTTTTACATTGCGAGACAAGCGAATATCATTAGCGATATTATTTCCGATACTATATCCGCAATGGATTATATATTTACTATTATTGATTGAATATACGGGCACCCTGCCCTCAAATTGATACGTAGATATGAGCGTTGTAGCGAGAAGGTGGCTAGGGGGGTTCTGCCGTGGGTTTGGCATCAACCGTTGTGGGCCGGTTGTTCGGGGTAGTGTCGTGGCGACGTACCGTACGCTGTTTCGTTAGGCGGGCCGATCCAGTGTTCCGTTGATTGGTTGTTTGCCCGTGTGCACCGGCCAATCAGCGGGTTCCGTTGTTGACCTATCAGGAACGCAATCGCTCATGCGAGATTGTGATGTTTGGAGCCACGGTAGAGCATAAAAAGCCGAGTGTCTACATTCGATATTATCATTTGACAAAGTATTGCAGTAGCATACGAAACGTCGTGATCGTTTAGATTCCTAGTTTTACATTGCGAGACAAGCGAATATCATTAGCGATATTATTTCCGATACTATATCCGCAATGGATTATATATTTACTATTATTGATTGAATATACGGGCACCCTGCCCTCAAATTGATACGTAGATATGAGCGTTGTAGCGAGAAGGTGGCTAGGGGGGTTCTGCCGTGGGTTTGGCATCAACCGTTGTGGGCCGGTTGTTCGGGGTAGTGTCGTGGCGACGTACCGTACGCTGTTTCGTTAGGCGGGCCGATCCAGTGTTCCGTTGATTGGTTGTTTGCCCGTGTGCACCGGCCAATCAGCGGGTTCCGTTGTTGACCTATCAGGAACGCAATCGCTCATGCGAGATTGTGATGTTTGGAGCCACGGTAGAGCATAAAAAGCCGAGTGTCTACATTCGATATTATCATTTGACAAAGTATTGCAGTAGCATACGAAACGTCGTGATCGTTTAGATTCCTAGTTTTACATTGCGAGACAAGCGAATATCATTAGCGATATTATTTCCGATACTATATCCGCAATGGATTATATATTTACTATTATTGATTGAATATACGGGCACCCTGCCCTCAAATTGATACGTAGATATGAGCGTTGTAGCGAGAAGGTGGCTAGGGGGGTTCTGCCGTGGGTTTGGCATCAACCGTTGTGGGCCGGTTGTTCGGGGTAGTGTCGTGGCGACGTACCGTACGCTGTTTCGTTAGGCGGGCCGATCCAGTGTTCCGTTGATTGGTTGTTTGCCCGTGTGCACCGGCCAATCAGCGGGTTCCGTTGTTGACCTATCAGGAACGCAATCGCTCATGCGAGATTGTGATGTTTGGAGCCACGGTAGAGCATAAAAAGCCGAGTGTCTACATTCGATATTATCATTTGACAAAGTATTGCAGTAGCATACGAAACGTCGTGATCGTTTAGATTCCTAGTTTTACATTGCGAGACAAGCGAATATCATTAGCGATATTATTTCCGATAAAATTACTGTTGTTGGTATCAAATTTCCTTTTAAAAGATTATCTATCCAGTGAACCTAGTCTGTATGTTTCTTTATAATGGCAAGTACCCCGTTCCGTTATTTATGGGCCACCCTGTATAGGCATTTTGTCAGTAGAAAACGCCGCAGCTTTCATGGGCTCTCCTGATAGTCCGACTTTGTGTTGAAATCTCGATTAACATGCATTAGAAAGCTGAAACTGAACGCTTCAAGTCTTTTACAAAATAAAGACGAAGTCTTAAAACAAGTCTTAAATAGATCCAATGGCCATATTCATGAAAACAAGTCTTAAATATATCCAATGGCCATATTCATGAAACCCTGATAAGCTACTTGGTTGATCAAATTACAATGTCGATGTCCGCTAGGCTTGGCTGGTATTCACAAAAGGCCAATAGGCATAATTCGCTATCGTAGTTAAGGCCTGTTTAAATTCCACAAGCATTTGTATTCTTTTGTATCTACAAAGTATGTACGCAACATTTCTTGTCCGAAATTAAACCCCCTCCCCCTTTACGCACTATTTGTACTTGTTTGCATGTGCTTGAATGTAGTGTACCCACCCGCGTGAATCTCTTGCGACAGATGGAACTGTTACCATGACAGCCACGATTAATAAATTAGATCAGCCGAGTTGTTAGCTTGTTATCGGTATGGTTAGAAGTGCTTCTTGAATTACAATTTACATGTAGCAACCCGATACAAAAATTTTAAACGGCTATTGTATTACAGGGCTTAGACGCTCATTGATTGGTCGATATGGTATTCGTCTTTGCTGCAGGTACAGTGATCATCCAGCCGGAAGCAGCCCCTGATGGTGAGGAGGACTGGTCCAGGAGCAAGGAGTTCAAGAAGCATTTTCACAAAGAGAGGAGAGAGAGGAGAGATGCACATGCACAAGCTCAGAGTAAGACTCAGATTATTCTTCCTTACCTATGTAAACAAATGAAAATGAGCACAGAAAATAGGCTTCGACCTAGGGAATAGGGAATCAACCAGAGACCTGCGGATTGCTAGACCGGTGCTCAACCATTGAGCCACAAAGACCCTAGAATTTGGGACGTTCTCATGAAACCCATGCTCGTATTGTCAGAATTGCTATATAAACTCTGGTCAGTTTCCTTTATGTTTTAATTTGATTTATTGTGATTTGGAAATCGCATTTCAAATTTAGAGATGCTGGGTATGTGCATAATGGGAACAGGCAAATTTGTCTTTCATTACCATAGTTTTCCAAACTGATTTTAAGCATTGCATTGTTTCTTTGTTGTTCCTCATGAATTGGTGCAAGCAGTGATCTTGTGGACTCGGTGTTCTGTACACAGCCTGCACAGATCAGGTCAATTCCTTTGACAAGAAAACCATCTTCTCTCACCCAATGCTGTCTGTGTTATATGCTAGGTAGGAAAAGTCTAAGAACTCGTTTTCATACATTTTTGTTTCATTTATAAATTTGAAATAAAAGAACATTTGTAGTATGATGCAAATTGAGAGTACCAGAAACTATAAGGGAAACATGAATAGCATATAGGTACACTACATAGGCCTGAAAATAGTGTTTAATTCGCATTATTACATTGTTAGCACTTATTGTAAAATTTTGAAATGTTTTAATGTTATTTTCTGAAATAAATTCTATGTTTGTCTGTTGAAAGATAACACTCATTTTGTTTGTCTTGCATTTGCTGCGCTGCATGGAGTTCTACAACAGTGGTCCATGGATGCTTGATGATGAGGGCATAGAGGAGCAGTGCCGCGATGGTGTGGGGAGGGAGGCAACCTGACTTGCTGCGACACCTGCCCAAGGACCTTGTGCAAACCCTGCACGAGGTCGTACTCAGGGTCGACCCCTAGATCGACCCCGAGATTATCATGGTTGAAACATCCTCGTTATAACGAGGTTCTACTGTATCTTTGATGATGTCTTTTTGTTATAAATTTGCCACCCTAGATCATCGCTGAGGAGGATGAGAAAGCGCAGAAGAGCACCGTGGTCAAGACCTGCTTGCTGGAGAAGAACAACGAGACTAACGAGATCGTGCTCGAGCTCGACCCCGAGATCACCAAGCACCTCAAGCCTCACCAAGTGGACGGGATCACCTTCATGTTTGACAGCACGTTTGAGATGGTGGAGAAGGGTGGCACAATTAAGACCTTACAGGTACACAATCCTTATCTCGTCTTGGGAAATGATGGTGATGGCGACGGTGAGGGTGATGTATAATACTTGGCACTGTAAAAAGTAAACTGATTCAAAAGGGAGCTGATAATGATGATGAAGATGATAGTGATTATCATGGTTGTGGTAGTGGTAGTACGTGGTGATGGTGATCGCCTTGATGTGACTCTTCAGCTCCACTCATGTGTCCAGTTTTGATGTCTGTGTGTCCCATGGGATTGCTGATCTCCAAAATAACGGAGGGAGAATAAGATTATGATGATGGTAGTGTAATACTTGTCACTGTAGAAAGTAAACTGATACAAAAGGAATAATAATGATGTCGATGATGATCGTAAAAATGATAATGATAATGTCAATGGTATAAACAAGTACTTGGCATTTCAGGAAGTAAACCAATGCAGATGGAAGCTATATAATGATGTTAATGGTTATGGCACTATTGATAATGATAATGATAATAATGATAACAATGATGATGCTGAATATATAGAAAGTGCATATATATCAAGCACATGACTCAGATGTTTTATAAACACCCACCATTCCTACCGAGTACCTATATATACACATTATTATTCTATCTGTTGTTCTTGTTGCCCTATTTCAGGTGATAACCTACCTGCATACATAATGACCTGCGAGAAACTAAACGTGGAGACATGGATGGTTGTTCCACCACTCAACACTGTGCTCTACTGGCATGACGAGTTTGCAAAATGGATCGGTCACATGGACAGTGGAATCGAAGTGAGTGCATTCAAGTTTTATCTTAGAATTTAGAATTATGTAGTATCTTTAAATATTATGTATTTTGTTTCCGTCTTGGGTCTGTCAGTCATGGCTCTCAATATTGTTATGATATTACCATCCTAATGTGTATTATGAAGCTCTACAAATGTGTATTTGCCATTCAATATCAGACGATATTACCACTCCATGGAGCTGATATTCAATCCAGCGCGGAGATGTGCAAATTCATACGCCCGTTTATTAATGATGTATGAATGGCTGTGCGCGTATCTAATTGTGACGTATGAATACATTTACGCACCTCTGCTATAGTACGCACAAATGGCCCTTCATGGCTTGAAAATGTTTAATCCGTAATTTGAGATTCAATAGATTGGTCTTCTTCACTGAACAAGACTGAGTAAAATACATGTTTTTGTTTATTTATGTTTTGCTCTGGATAGTATGTATAGTAATAATAATATTGACTGGCTTGTTCTTTCATGATATATCA